>OY804594.1:41217792-41516129 GCA_963680895.1 Fragum sueziense | reverse complement strand
AATTGACAAAAAGCTGACTAATCAAATGATACATGTAGAAGGGAAGTTGCATACAGCTTATTTAAAAGCTGTAATTACAGATGTAACCAATGTTGCGGGGATAGTACATGTAACAATATATCGGTCGATTCAAACGTTATACTTTTCCCTGGATTTGAAAACTAGTGGCTTGAAGCTTTAATAGCTGTATATATGCCACCCCCTTTTAAATTTTGGAACGAATCATACGGCCTGGCATTGACCTTCCTTCTGTGATTTTGGTGTCTGTACCTAAAAAAGACGTCAACCAAAATCATGTGCAAGGTATTTTTGTTTATGTTGACTGCAACACAATTCGTATAGACAGAAAAATATAGACTAATGTTGGTATAAAATCAAACCGAAGGTCTGTGGTGATAGCGATGGCGTGATTGATTCTATTTGCATGTATTATACCAGCTTAAGGAAAATATAGTTATGTCCTATTAGGATACTCCTTTGTCCACAAATGACATTTGAATAATAAGTTTGCAAACCGCTTTCTTTCGGTCATCCTTTTTTCAAGAAGTCAACGTGGTGTTTTTTTTATTTGACAATCGGGGCGACGTTCAGACAAATTTAGTGAAAGAAATACTCAACCTTTGACCTTTTCTGCGAGAAAGAAATACGTCTGTCTCGTTTCGTGTCCCTTGCACAAAACAAATCTACCCAACTTCTACTAAATTTAAATCACAATACCTTCATAAACAGATAGAAGAGATACAAATTATAGTTCGGTCACGATATTATGGCAAATGTTTATAAATTCATAAATGTAAACAACGCAATATTGAACTTCAAACTACTGTAGTTTTGCATGTGCTGGTTCGAATCTTGCAGGTGTCTCACACCAGCAAGATTCGAACCAGCATATTCAAACTCGTTTTAAGATTAAGGACATTTCTAGATTGTTTATAACGATTAAAATGTGAACAAGTGCATCATACCATGACTGGACTTAAGAATGGGTATTTATTTTGCAAAATGCAAATTCAATTTCGATATTTATCAAATCTGATGTTGTAAAATATACAGTATATATTCACTCGCACATACAAAAAGAATCTTATCGATTGCAATTTAAGGACAGATCCTCCATTTATTTCCTACGGTAAGAATTTTTTTATTTTTTCTGTACTGATATTTAAATATATGAGAAGTAAAAAAATGGCTTAAAAACTATAGGTCACCAAGCGAATTAAAAAGTTATTGGATTTCAAGGGAGACTACTCTTGTCTAAAATTGCAAAAATAGGGTATCACTTAAATACCCACAAAAAAGGTGTTTGAAATGACTAGGATTACATAAATAAGTCTTTATTGTGTTCAATATGTTTTATTCTGTCTAAATGAGTATCAATATGGGAGAATTAAGTGATGATTTTGAAATTTTTAGTAAAACATTCTTTCAAAATAGCTGAAATTACTCTTTTTTCCGCAACGTTTCTGATAATAAAAAATATTCCAGCGGTAAGAATGTTTTTCCTTTTTGGTATAGACATAGTGCTTGGTCATACCTACAAAAACAAAGAAAGAAAAATATATCAAACCAAGCGTTTTTCTTAGTTATCAGTAAAATTTGGTTTACTTTTTGCAGCTCTGTCCGAAATTGTTTCACTACTTTTATCCATTTTCTTCCTTATTACCAGCTTTAGATAATAAAAAGTGTCATCTTTTGTGTCCATCTGAAGCGGACTAGCTCATAAAGACACCACTTTGCTTTTGTTGCTCCGTTTCTCATCGCTAACGCAACATGTTGAACGCGTAACAAAAAGCGAAATGTACCATCCGAGTACTACTACACTTTAATTGACGAAACAGAGAAAATTGAAATAACCGAAAAGGGTCTTGTCATTTATCAACCAAACATTAACTAAATGTAAAAAAATACATTTGCTGAAAAAGGTCAATTACTGAAACAGCTTTATTTCGTTATTTAGGATATGCGCAGTAAGTTGCGCAGTAACAACTGGAGGATCTGTCCTTAAGAGACCCAGAAGCAACGCAAATGTAACAGCCCGCTAACAAAGTTATATTACAAGTGTCAATCAAAGGAAGGAATATGATATATTTCTACGCCAGTTTTAATAAAATATAAATTGCTTTATAAACAACTTGCAGGAAGATGGGCCAAATTATTGGTTTGTTTTTTGTCATTATGGTCTATATTTTAGATATTTCTTTTTCAACAGATCCCCAAGATAATCCACATGTGTCTTGACCGACCTCCTTGCATATCTCCGTTGTTTTAAGCATTATGCGGTGCATGTATACATATTTTATAATCTTTTAGGAAAATATTATACTTGAAGAGACATCCCATCCCATTTCTTATTTTAAAGTATGTTTTGATGCCAAATTGGTTATTCTCTAATGCGTTGAAATGATATCGGTATATATAAATTATCAATGATAAGCTAAAAAGGTGATTTAAATTACAAATTCCAATAACATGTGAACTGAGTATTTTCCATGTAAACGACGCAATACTTTGGCTTGAAATTTTCATAAGAAATCGTGCCCTTTCACATAAAAATAAAAGTAAATTCTATGAGGAAATATCTATCGGGTGCCTCTTCAATTAAGAACTCTAAAAGTCCATTCACAGAAATTGACAACGATTGCTTTTTGGAAATTCGATGTCGTTTTAACTAGAATTTAAGTAAATATGAAGTTCTTTTTAAACAAATTTAAATTAATATGTCAATCAAGGAATGGAAATGATATATTAAACGTGGTACTGAAATATAAATTGCTTCATCAACAATTTGTAGAGAGATATGACGAAATTATTGATTTGGAATACATACCAGTATGTTATTTTGTTTTTAAATGAATTTTGAAAAGGGGCACTCGGTCGTTTTCAATTACGCTTTTAATTTGGTTTGTAATGATTCGATGTGTACTTGTACCAATTTTCTGACAGAATATTGTATCAAAAGATTTGTCGAGAAAATGCTCATGTAGAGATGCTCATCAGTACAATTTATATTGTGAGTAGTGCCAAAATAGCTTGACACCAAAACATTTTTTCAACTAGTCGCTGAAACTAATTCTTCATAGGGCATAATGTGTTTAAAATAGAAAATATGAGGTATTTTTTTCTTAATCAAAATGATTAAAGTACATTTCTACTCTTATTTACAAGTTACAACGTTAGACTATCGTTTATGATTTCCGAGTTATTTAACAGGCCCGGAACTAATGCAAATGTAACAGCCCGCTAACAAAGTTATATTACAAATGTCAATCAAAGAAAGGAATATGATATATTTCTACGTCAGTTTTAATAAAATATAAATTGCTTTACAAACTACTTGCAGGAAGATGCGGCGAAATTATTGATTTGGTTTGCGATTATAGTATATGTCTTCGCCTTCATAAAAACAAAACTGACTTCGAATTCGATGTTAATTTTGCCAAGTCTTTAAATTTACTGGAGAAAAGTTCGAGTTTAATTAAAGCCTAGAGTATACCGTTGATTTGGCCTAAAACAGGTCCAAATAAGCTGTTGCTATGTCAAAATTGAAGGTTGCCGACGGATTCATAGCCAGACACAAAGGATACATTTCCATAAGGGCGTTTTTCTGTAACCTAAATTTTCAATAACAGTTTTAGTACAAATTGAAAGATAAAGGGGACATAGAGGAAAACGTCCTTATGGAAACCCCTCCTTTATAAAAAAAAAACAATATTCAAGGTGATTTAATATGTTTCTAACAGATGTGAATTTGTGAACGGGTCTGATTATCGGCAGCCACTAGCACTCCAGGTTCATATAAACATGTAATAGTAGAAAGTACCAATACCAACACTGATACTAGTGCTAATTACTGATATTGGGTGACCAGATCACTGCTACTACAATAATTGATTATGAGTGACCAGGCGGTGTCTAAATCAATGAAAAATCTGTAATAGGACTCTTATTTAAATTTTGTTGACATGGAAACCGTTGAAAACCGTGAGTGATTTACGCAATAATTGCGACAATATATCGCCATTAACAAGCTCAATAGTGCACTTAGCCCACACGCTAACGGGTCATTAAGATTGCTGAAGGTTTATTCGGAAACAGCTTATCATGCAGATTATCCTTGGGGCATCGTTAAATCGTACATTACGCATCATAGAATCTTACTGTGGAATTGTTTTCCTAGATATCGAACAAAAGCCATTATTTAGTAATATTAACATCAGCTCTGTTGATGAAAGAATGCTAACGTCACTCAGTTTACGGAAAGGAACCTTTAATTATATGACCCGTGCATATTAAAGTAATATTTAAACATGTCGCTCCATATATAATGCATGCAGCTGTCAGTTCTGTAACCTAATGGAACTGTATTTTAAAAAGCGAGTCACTTGAAAATGCTGTTCATTCAATGTAGTATAATTCAAATTACCTACATGTGAGGTAAGACATCGTCGGTGGGAAGTCAAAACCTCGTAACTCCAGCTTATTCAAGCTGTAGTTACGAGGTTTTGACTCACCACCAGCGACATAGTATGAAATATACCAATAAAAGGTTGATATCGAAGCGAACAAGATCGACTTCGCCATACGGCACATCTTGTGTTTAGCATGTCACTGTTATATTTTATATGATGTTGACCTAGCATTTTTTATTCGACATGGCCTAAATTTGTTAAAAGGAAACTTCATTCTTCGGGCTCGTAGAAACTAATTTCGGTACTTGGAAATACAATTGCTCATTGCTTTTGATATCTAATTTATCTAAATAATAGACTAACGTCTATTACGCTTTCGACGAAAATCATGAATTCAACACAAGATATTTTGTGTTTCTTCTGGTGAATGGACAAATGTCGGAAAAGATGGAGTTGTTATTTTTTTTTGTCTTTTCTGCTGTTAATGTACAAATAGATTTTCGTTATTTCTCAGTTACAATGGCATAAAATGACCTTGGATCTGAAAAAGGGGGCATTTTACATATTTCACAATAACCATACATAGACATTTTTGTCCCTGATTAGGATGCAGTCACTGCACCATGGTACCAGCTGATGATGGACAAAACCTGAACCGCGTTCTTTAGAGCGAGATTTCTTGAGATATCTTGAGATTTCTTAAGATGATTTAGGATAAAGCGCTCTTTTGAGCAAGATTTTTAAGACGATCACTGGGAGGCGCCATTACCCTATACTTCGTGCGGAAGCCCTCGGTCAACTCTGTACAAACAACATAAAAGAGATTTGACCGAGTTGTTCCGAATGCTCCATGATTCATAAACCGCGGAGTTCCGAATGCTCCATACTTCATACAAATGACGTCATGATGACGTCATTTGTATGAAGTATGGAACATTCGGAACACCTCGCTTAAAATCTCGGTCTCAAAAACGCTGTATCAAAAACATCTTAAGAAATCTTAAAAAATCTCGCTCCTCTGTTTTACATCAAACCAATGTTGCTGTTCTCATTGGAATCATCTTAAGAAGAAGATTCAAGTGAAAACCCACAACATATGATTTGGTTTTGGAATTACAAATTTAGAATGGTTTAACCCCGCTTACTTGGTGAACTTTTTGGAATACCCTTTAGACAAACCGATACATGAAGCTTGAAGAGCCATTTTAAATAAGTCATGTGAACACATTACAAAGACGAACTGATCTTATTTTTGATTAAGCTGAAGAATAGCAAATCATAGTCTTAAGAGTTATTGCATTTCAATATCAATTTCTAACAGACCACCTATACATATTGATTGCAATCTTAATTAAAAACATAAAATTTGTTGAAGATGTGGGTCTCTTTATCATAACAAAATTTCCAGCAACACCACTCCTTGCCAAATCCACACAGAAAACTTCTAATAAGTCTCAACTTCTCGCCATGTAACATATCAGATATATTTCATCCGAATTATTTCCCTGTGGAATTTTCAAGATTATCTCTGTATGCTTATATTCCGGATTTCATAAACTTTTCGGGACTTTGAGTCGATATTTTGTCGCGTCATGAAATATTATGGCAATAGAAAAAGCACCAACAAACATATTTTTCCACTTTACACCAAAGGAATAGTAAAAGACTGGAAATGGAGAGAATAGCTTCTTCGATGTCTGAATGTACTATAACGTTTGTAGATACATAGACACATATAGAGGAATAGATAGAGGTGGGGGTTAAGACATTGTTTATTTGTATTTTCAAATTCAAGACCTATGTTTTGGATACTCATTCGAGTCGTCTCGACATAGGGTTTGACAAAAAGAAATGAGATACATGTATTGCATTTTGAAAGGTCAATACCCCTTCTTATCTGTATTTCTGCCTGTGTGTTTGCGAAATGTTTTTATGTCTTGCTTATCTTGTTTTCTTAATTCACGTTTAATATGTTTTTTAGATAAAATATTCTCTAATGTCCACTTGCAGAAAAATCTACGCGAAGTCTAAACTTATCTACCACAATTACTACCAAAGACACGATATAATAAACACTTAGAATCTCGTTGGATGCTGAATATTTATTATTCATACCGTGTCCATATACCTGTCCATGAAAATGTATATACGCCTCATGAGAACCATATATCAATACAACATGGAAAATGTTGATAAGTAATTGCTCACGATATGGTTGCTCATTATAAAATGGTAATTTCGATCAATTCAACTAAAATAAGATTTTTTGTGGATGGATCTGGCTAAGACCTTCCATTTTCTACAATGTCGACAGTTCAACAAGTATATCACAGCAACAAGTTTCTACAGGTCAACTATTTCCCAAACGACAGGATTTTAGGGTGATCCACTTTAAAAACTGTCACAAATGACAAAATAGTTGTTATTAACCCTTTCCCAAACGACAAGTTTTAGGGTAATCCAATTTCAAAGTAGCTGCAGACAACAAAATGGATATTCATAAAGATATGATATTTGTATCAATATAGCAAATAAAATATTGAGGCAAAAGAGAAACTGCTGGCTATGTTTTCCCAAGTCATTTCTACTAGGAACGTCAAAACCAGGTCTTGTTTGGGAAAGGGTTAAAGATAGGATTTGTGTAAAATATAGCACAGAAAATATTGAGACAAAAGGAGAAACTGCTGCTTATCAGCAGTTTCTTCTTTTGTTTCAATGTTTTCCCAAGCCATTTCTATTAGGGACGTCAAAACCCAGGTCTTGTTTTGGAGAGGGTTAACCGTCCCTACTCAAACCCAGATTTCTGTCACGGAAGATTAATCCACAGAAGTCAATGAATGGCCTATATATGTTTGTTTACTTTGCGAACCACTTCCGTTCTGACTATCTAACCACGCCCATAGATCAGTTTTCTGATATCTCCACTCTCGGAGAATTCGTGGATTTCTGCCTGTTAGGCAATTGGTACTTTGTACCGTAAGAATTATATAGAAATATAAAACAAAGTATATCAATCTATGCGAAACGCCCTTTACAGCAAATACACATTCAACATTAAATCTAAAACAAAACGAAACAAAAAATACATGAAAATATTTCAATACAAGAAATTTAGAAACAAAAATATAAGACATAGATTAAAGCAATGTAAACTATCTAATTTACCACCGATTTCGTTGAAACAGTTTTTAAAGATGAATTTATTCAAATAAACAAGAAATAACAACGCGCCCTTTTAAAGCTAATCTTACAAGTTCTTATTCACAAATGGTAAAAGCACAAGACGAAAATCCTAAAGAACAAATCGCAAAAGTGACCGATATGAGATATCTATTATTTTGAGTGGCTGTTTAAAGGATATATATGACATAACTTTGACATTTAGAGCGCATCAAAAGCTATCATAAACAGTAATTACGAAGCCTGTCAATTTAGTCCAGTCTGATAGGAAGCCTTAACTGTATGACGTCCAATGTCAGAGATTGCGAACTATCGGATTGCGGATGGACTATTTTTCATCTCTTAACCCTCTCTCTACAAGTATCCCATTTAATTTGTGATATCATGCTACTTATTTCTACCCTGATTAAGACCATTATTCCAATTTCAAAATCGATTGAAATAACCCTATTTCTCTGAGAAGCTTAAACAAATTCCACTCGACTGCTGTGGATAATAGCTCATGATCGCTTCGTCCCTGCATGATTGGAACAAAACATAGAATACAAAGTTAATTTAAAGAAATGATCTAATTTACTAAGGGTTTCTTTGGAAAAAAAATACAGACTCAGAGTGATAATTGAAATTATAAAGAAAACATTAAACTCTCTTTGTGAACTTGATTAATAAGTTATTATTCTAAAGTAGGGCAAATACATGGATAGGCTCTACAAAACACATCATGATTCCCTTCGATATATTTTGATTACCTGGTTATACACGACATTGCCTTGCAAATAAGAGAGCCTAGAAATATATACAGATATACAAAGGTTATTTCCATAAAGTCCTAATTAAGTAGTAGTAATTGTGGACCTCGGACTCCAAGTAGTAATTATGGCTCTAAATAAAGGGATTGATCAATATATGAAGAATATGGACACTGTCAATTCTTGACTACCGTGTGTCACTCACTTTCTTCTCGTTATCTCACATTTCATATATTGTTAATGAAATAAGGGATTACATCAGCCTCCAAGAACAAATTCATGCTCTTACTAATACAGTCCCATGATGACAGTTTCTTTAAAATTGAGATGCTTAAGTATGTTTTTTGAAAAAATAGCGGTATGCGGAAATAATCTAGTAATTGGACGTTCATTCGTTATTTGGTAAAATTCCTGATTGAAAAAAAGACATAAAGAATGTTATCGTAATACATAACTTTGGTATCTCAAGCAAAATGCTAGGACATATTTGGCAACACAAACCAACAATCAAACAATTTTACGACATTTATTGGAGATTGGCAAGTCATCTATTTCTATAGATGGTAATCTCTGAATCCTTTTAAAAACTCTATAATGATTATTATTTCTAGTATAATTACCCCTTTTTGTACTTGACTGTTGTTGGTTTGAGTTGTTTCATCTTACCTCTCGTTCTTGTTATGATCGTTTATTCAACAACACGGCTATCATATCTAATTTCTCTGTTTTGATAAAATGTGGACGTCTGCATCAATTACAATGAAAAAATCGATTTTGCGTCGTCAACAAATTCATCAACAACCATTTTATAGAGACAATATTGTGGTTGTCATAAAAAAGGTAAGACTAGACAGTAGTAATATACTAACTCGAAGCTTATAACAGTGCTAATTTATGATATTGGGTGACCAGATCACTGCTACTACAATAAATGATAATGAATGACTAGATAGTGTCTGAACCAATGCAAAAAAAATCTGTGACAGGACTCTTATTTAAATTCTGTTGACATGGAAACACTTGAAAACCATATGTGATTTACGCAATAATTGCGACAATATATCGCTATTAACAAGCTCAACAGTGCACTTATCCCACAGCCAACCGGTCATTAAGGTTTCTGGAGGATTTATTCGGAAACAGCATAGCATTCAGATTATCCTCGAAGTACGGTTAAATTGTGTATTACATATTACTAAAAGTAAACTGTTATTTTACAATGGTTTCTCTTGACATAGTAAACAATCAATTAAAAAAGTACTTTAAGAATATTATCTCGCTGACTTTAATAGAAACCATGCCTACATTATTCAATTTAAAAAAAAAGAACCTATCAGTATAAGACTCGGGTGTTTTGAGGAAATGAGTTAAATCTATACGTCGCTTCATATAGTTATATTACATGTAGATGTTAGTTTTGAAATCTTTTATTGTTACCGAAACTGCAGTCAAAAAGCGGACAGAATGCAAACAATTGTCATTTACAGTAATTTTCAAATCATCTGTATTTGAGAGTACAAAGAATATCCAACACACCGAAAAAGTGATATCAAATGCAGACTGCACATTTTGTGAAAAAAATAGATATATGATGTAGCACTTTTTATATGACACGGCCTGAATGTGTTGAAAGGAAAATCCATTCTTCGGTCTCGTAGAAACTAATTTCGGTACTTGGAAAAGTCATCACTCATGGCTTTTAATGTCTAAATTATTTAAATAATAGTATGTTACGCTTGTGACGGCAATCATGAATTCGGTTCCCTGCAGAGTAAAGCATCGAGATTTTTTTATTTTGTAGCGGACAAACACCGTAAAATCAAAGTTTGTCATAGGAATTTATTATAATAATTTCCCAAACAATAAAAAGACTTGCTATTTAAGCAGTCTTGAATTATCTAGAAGTCATGCAACAATAAAGCTTCTAGTACTAGCATTCGCCATCGTTTCGTATATTTTCCCGAACTTTGTCCCAGTGGAGTACTCCAGATTATCTCTGTATGCTCAGATTCCGGTTTTCATAAATTTTCGCGACTTTGAGTCGATATCTATAGTATAGGAAATACTGCATTAAAGTCGACCTTTGCATTTATACCTAACACATCACTTTGTGTTTCGCTTTACTTCGTTTTATTGTCATTGTTCATTCTTCCTTTTCTTTTCACGAATCACGATGTCCATTTATTTCAATCACATTTAACAAGCATCTTACATTTATGAATCATTTATTTTTGTTACTAAAACATGATTTACAATGTATAAGGGGATCTGAAACAAAAGTAACCCATTCGGTACGATTTGAATATGAAATATGATGACGGATGAATGTTATTTGGTGCCTTTTTCACAAAATTAGGACATAAGTTCTGTTAAAAACAATAATTCATATTGTTATAGTATAAAGCAAATTTAGTTCATTTGCATTATGTACAAACGTAGAATTTTAAATTGAAGATGTACCATCTATTCAAACTGAAATAACAAAACCTCAGCAACATTTCTTTTTTCACCAAATCCATGCAGAAAAATATCAAATAATTATATACTGAGAGGCAAAAGAAAGTATACACTTTTTGTCTTTCAATATCTCTCTGAATTTCCATCATATCGACTCAAAATTTTGTATTTTTTATTTCTACCCCATAACCAATAATTTAGTTTTGATAAATTTCACCTGAAATTGCTTTGACTACCCATCCTCCTGCTACGTGCTGATTTAGCAAACTTTGCAAGTGCGACATAGCGGAGCATCAAATATTGTCGTTAATCCGTCTTTGGTGTCTTTGATCTTTATCACAACAAATCACAAATTTAAATTTTCTCTAACATTCTAACCCAATTCTCGGTGGCTGGTACAAATCGACCAATATGCCACTTTTTTGCATTAAGACCCATTTTTCTATGACGCAGCATAATGATAAGAGAAATGTGACTCTATATTCACTTAGTCAGGTGACTATGAACATTTTACGCAAATTTCATCAAAATCTTGCAATAAATTTAGAAGGAGTTATGTCAGATAACCGATTTGCATCAAGTCCCTTTTTGCCATGACGCACCGTAATATGGAAAAAGCACTAACAATGCACGCATAATCCTAGGTGACTAGACTTTTCTGTTAAAACTCTATCAAAATCCGTTCATAAATGTAGGGGATGTGTCAACGTATATGCTTGCATCAATTTAGCGATTAAGTCCCCTTTATCGATGACGCTGTTTGCTATCAAAAACCGTCGCACCGAAAGAAAAGATAGATGGACGGATAGGCTGAGAAGGTTACATCAATAGACGAATACCTTCGGCGGCGTTTAAAAATCGTACACAATCTTTTAATCGGTTTCTTCCAAAGCGTGAAAGAACTAGGGTGTATACTTAATTTTGCCTCTCAGTATATTTAATCCGAATTATTTCCAAGTTGGGGTTTCAAAATTATCTCTAGGTTTATATACCGGTTTTCATGAACTTTTCGAGACTTTGAGTCGTTGTTTTTTTTTTTTTTTTTTTTTTTTTTTTTTTTTTTTTTTTTTTTTTTTTTTTTTTGAAGGGGGGGGGGGGGGTCATGACATATTTAGTTATAATGATAGCACAATAGGCGGTAGAAACTCCAACAATATACTTGTCTTCATTTTTCCCCATCCACTCCAAATGAATGAAGGAAAATTGAAAAGGGATACGCTACTCTCTGTGTCTTAATTCGCTGTATTGCGTTTGTATGCAGGTAGATAAGTTGTTGCAATGGGGTTTTATTTAGCCGACCTTCTTATATCATTTAATGAAGTCTATAGACAATACCTGCCTTGGCTTCTTGTTGACTTGTCTTCAAGTGATCAGTCGTGGAGATTATTGTATCGCGCTATATGTGGTATACATATTCTAATTTTAGAAATTACGTCATGAGGGATAATTATTTGTACTTGAAAGTCGTATATATATAACCTACACATAAACTGTTTACACGGTATAATTTTTCAAGCAGTACTATAAGCATACATTGAAGTTCGTTTAATCTCAGACCACGCTGAAAATTCGTGTAAACAAAATTCTAGTATAGTTTTATACTTTGCATAGCAATGGAAAGTCCCTACTTCCGGTTTGCCCATGGTGGACATGTATTTTTCCTATCCGTTTAAATGCAACGCATTTATGCATACCATTTCGGGTTGGACTAAAACACGCAATGGACCTGTTTTTGGCGAAAAGGACGCAAAGGACATGAAGGTGACACAAAGGAGATTTATATCAGTCCAAACTCCTTAATCATGATTTTTTTATCGCATTAAATTGTTATATTCGTGTATTTTACGATTAAATCTAGTCAGTAATCTTTGTTTTGTGACATAAAGTGTCTGATTTTTGTGTTGAATCCGATTTAATAGGCTACTCACGGACGAAAAGGAGCTGGCTGCGGCGCAAAGGAGATTCACATAGGCCCAAACTCCTTTATCATTAATTTTTATCGCATTTAAATTGTAATTTTCACGTATTGTAAGATCATATCTAATCCATAATGTTTATTTCTTTGACAAAAGGTGTCTGTTTTCTGTATAAATTCCGATTTTCATATGCTAATCACAGGCGAGAAGGAGCTTTGTGGCGCAAAGGAGATTTGTATCTGTATAAACTTTTTAATCATAGATTTTCGTCACAATTGATTGTAATATTTATGTATTATTAGACCATAGCTATTCAATAATGATTATGTATTCTTTAGAAAAAAGTGTCTGTTTGTTTTATTAATTCCGATTTTCATAGGTTATACTCACGGACGAAAAGGAGCTTGCGGTGGCGCAAAGGAGATTCAAATCAGCATAAACTCCTAAATCATGAATTTTTATTGCATTAAATTGCTATATTCATGTATTGTAAGATCATATCTAATCAATAATGTTTATGCTAGAACATAAAGTGTCTCGTTTTTGTATTAATTCCGATTTTCATAGGCTATACTCGCGTGCGAAAATGAGGTTGCGGTGGCGCAAACGAGATTCATATCAGCCCAAACTTCCTAATTTTGAATTTTCATCGCATCAATTTTTTTTAGCCCAACCGTACCATTTCGAATCGCAATAAGAAATCAAAGAACGAGAAGTACCTTACTATTGAATGACCACTACATGTTGAATTTGGACTGGTCAACTTGCATTGTTACAAGGAATCGTCTTATCTGACTAGATATGTATATTGCTAGTAGAACAAATGGGTTTTCTCTTGCGTTTTTCAAAATTGCATTACAATGTGAATTCCTACTTTCGGTTTGCCCATGGCCTATCCGATTCACTGCATCGCTTCCTAAGAAATCAAAGCACGAAAAAGACTTACCCGGTAAGTATTAAATGAACACTGCATGTACAATTATGGATGATTCGATTCCATAATTTCAAGGGATCGTCTGAACTAAATAGGCATGTGTATAACTAGTGAACAAATAGGTTTTCTCAATTATTTTTTTCTAAAAATTACAAACTGTTAGGGGTTTTCACATAAAAGAACAACCCAATTTTAATGTCTCAACAGTTTTTGACTGGATGGATTTCAAAACCGTTCAAAAGAATACTTTATGCGCAATCAATTCGCGGCCACAATCAAAACTTTAGTCCTGTACTTTTTGTTACACTCTAGTAAATCTCCTCGTATGTGTCGCTCGTTTTTTGTGTTTTTTGTGTGTGATAAGTACAAATATAGGTCCCGATTTATGACCTGGCAGAGATGATCTGCCGGGTGAATTATTGAGACATATTCATGGTATTGCTTGTATTGTGTTACAGCTTAAATCCTAAATATTAGCGGCTGGTAGTTGTCACTTTATATGGCATTTCTGTATTTATCTTTTTTACATTTAATTTATTGCTCCGCCGGACAAAAGTAATAAGGATCATATCCGTGGCATTGTGGCTGCTGTGCGTTCGTTCATCTATGTCTGTTATCATAAACGTTTCCTATTCCTGCTGTTATCAAAGCATTTTTAGATTCCATGGACTAAGATTAGCGTGCACTCTGATCTATTCAACACAGTCTGTTCTCTATTGAATGATTATACGAAGAACAAATAAGCTATAGTGGTCAAAATGTTCCGGTTTGGAAAATTTACTTGATACGATTTTTATATTCAGAAGGCTAATGGATAAACAAGTACTTTTTTCTATTTAATTAAAGTATTTTACCTATTCTGACCAAAGGCTAGCGGGGCTTATGCCACGGTCCTGTTTCCGGCGTGCGTTCATGTGAAAACTTCTCCAAAATTACTAGGCCAGTTTCAATCAAGATTCAAGCAGGAATCTTCTAACATAGGAATCTAACAGGAATCTTCCTTGCATGGAGCCTTTCGAATTGTTTTTGTTTTCTTTTTTTTTTTTCGAAAAATAATTTCATAGTGAATAATTTCATAGTGAACTGTGGTTACTATGGTGCACTTTCAATTTTTTTGTGTGTGTCTTTTTTTCCTTCTTTTTTTTCCAAAGAATAATTTCACGGAGAAACGATTCAGGACCATCTTGGCCCTAATTCCTTGCTGAAATATTCGGTTTCCTTTCTTGTTTAAGTTAATTTTAATCCCCATTTATTCAACTGCAACATTTAACACTTTTGTTTTTGCTTACTTCCCCTCCTATGTTGTTTGATTAATGTATAATCTGGCTGAACACACAAAAATAGATTAGATCTAGCACCAGCATATGCAGACATGCAATCCTGTTTCGGTTTTCACTGCATGCTGACTTAACCAGACACTTGTACCATTCAGTACTTTGGTATAATTTTTTAAGCGCGATACAATTCATTTTGCTGTACATTACAGCAATTTTTTACTTGTTTTATGTTGTATTAACCCTTTCCCAAACGGCAGAATATTAGGGTGATCCAATTTGAAAGCAGCTGCAGATGACAAAATTGATGATAATAAAGACATGATTTGTGTAAAATATGGCATAGAAAATATTGAGACAAAAGGAGAAACTGCTGGTTATCAGCAGTTTCTTCTTTTGTTTCAATGTTTCCCAAAGCCTTTTCTATAAGGGACGTCAAAACAAGGTCTTGTGCAGGAAAGGGTGTTTATTATTTATAAAGGGCCCATATAGTTGTCAATGAAAGTTTATACGCCTCTTGAGAACTATAATAGATTCACAATTAAACGAGAATAATTTCAGTTGTTTTGATAAAGCAGTTCAACTGTAATTATTCTCGTTTAATAGCGAATCGATTATATCAATAGAATGTAGAAAATATTAATAAGCAACAGCTAACAATTAGGTTGCTCATTTCATACAGGTAATTTCGATCAGTTTACTAGTAACCAGAATAAGTTTTCTTTGTAAGAGTGAGCTTTCAATTACCAATGCCTACAATGTCGACCTTTCAACACGTATGTTATCATTGTTTCTACATGTCAACTGTCCCTACTCGCACCAAGATATCTGTCATGGAAGATTAATCCATAGAAGACAATGACCTATATTTGTTTGTTTACTATGCAAACCACTTCCGTTCTGACAATCTAACCACGCCCACAGATCAATTTTCTGACATGTCCATTATAGGAGAATTCGAGAATACTGCTCTGACATTCGGGAAATAAATTGATCTACAATGCATAGAGATGGTCAACGAAAGAAACAAAATTAAAGTGAGCCGCCATGCTTTGTAAATTTATAAGAATATTTTTTCAGTGACGAAATTCTTTGTCGATGAAAAAACAATTCTTTCTCAACGATGTCATATCATCATTAAAAAAATCTGATTGTTTATTTTAACAGTACAAACGACGCTGTCGTTTAAAAGCAAATAATTTTACAAAAATGTTTGGAAAACACTTTCAAAATTATAAATTAGATAAATCTCTTGATCAATCCCATTTCGTGGGTGTAACTCGAATTCTCCTGATTGGTAGGCCTACGCTCATCTTTTCGAAAACGCGTGACATTAATATTGATATAATTATATTTCTACAAATGGTGGGAAAAAATGAGGAAATTGCAAATCAAGCTAACAGTTCTTTAAAGAAACGATAAAAATAATATCACGTGTATCCGCTGATACCTCTTCGGAAGCCAAAGGTTCTACCTCCACTTTGTTCCTTATGAACGTAATTTATCCGGATTTATCCGGTGTTGAAACCTTAAATGAAACCTAGGGAAACGGTGTATAAATTTTGAGGTTGAATGTATTTTATGCCTCGAGGAAATTACCAAGACACGGAGTAATTCAATGTAAATTATCGAATTTACTAAGGGCTTCTGTGGAACGACTTTTAAAGACACAGCGTAATTATTGAAATTATCGAGAAAACACTAAAATCTCTTTATAAACCTGATTAACAAGTAATTATTCCGAGATAGTAAAACAGGGGGAAAACTCTTCAATGAAAAATAGCGATTTTAACCGAAATGAGTTATACTTTAAAACGTATACATTGTATACAATCTCGGTTAAAATTGCTAAAAAGTTTTTAGTTGGGTGTTTAAAGGATATGATATGATATAACTTTGACATTTAGAGAGCATCAAAAACCTATCATAAGTCGTAATTACGAACCCCCTCAATTTACTCCTGTCTGATAGGAAGCCTTAACTGCATGACGTCCCGTGTCAGAGATGAAAATATATCAGGAAATTAGGCTTCTTCTCTTACTTTTTTGGGGTCACTTTTTTCTGTACCGGGTGCCATTGTTGTTAGTACAGGGACCATCCTTGCTAATCCATATCAATCCGGAACTTAACATGAACCATTTGTACAAAAAGAAACGTAATATCTGGTTACGTACATTGTATATTGGTACTTTTTCTATATTCTCAAAAGACAATAAAATGCTAAACAATACTAAAGAATCTTTTTGCTTTGCAAAATTGAAAGTTTCCGCGAAGCAACTTTAAAAGACAATATGATATCCATGTAGTTATGGAGAAAGCATTAAAATCTATTTGTAAACGCAACTAAAAAGTAATCATTCTGGGATTGTAAATAACAAGGAAAACTCCATGATTTTCACCGAATTTAGATATTCATTTTGACTAGTTGTTGACATTACAAGGCATAACTTTTGCAATTTGAAGGCATAAAACCCTGCCATAAGTCGTAATTAGGAAGCCTCTATATTTGCCCGGTAGTCTAATATGAAACCTTAACTGTATTACCTCTTTTGTCAGAGAATAAAACTTATAAGACCATCAGGTTTTCCCTTGCTATGTCTTTTTGGAGATCGTTGTAACCCACATTCCTTCCTGTTAAGGTGTCATGTCTGTGTTTATTTGTTTATTATGTACAGTCACATCAATCAATATTCAGCACTCAAGAAGTTATGGTAGCTTCCTAGGTACATGTACACATAATCATTTTACAACACCAAAAAAATAGATGATGGTCAAAATGTTATGCTAAGTTTTCGTTTACATCTTGTTTCTTACGCGACATATAACTCAACATTTATAATAGGCTTGTTAACAAACACTTTACTTGTTGTTGTTGAAAATGACCCAACACAAACACTTTCTCTTCCGAAAATAAACGAGTTAGGACATTAATTCGCTCGTTTAGCCTACGATACATGTATGGGTTTGTTAATGTTCAACCTATGTGTTTGTTTAAATAGTGTTTGTATACAAGTCTACAGTTATAAACTTTGAGCTATACTCATCATTGAAATAAGAAAATACCGTAAAAAATATTATGGCAGATTTTGCCTTACTCTGGGATCAATTGATTACTGGAAGTTCTCTCGACAAGATTCTGACAAATTTGGCTACAATACTCCAACAATCCAGTAACATTACGCCACATGTTGGAGTTTAGCCAGTCGTTTCTCTGGTAAGAGTGACACGGCTGAGGTCCCGAATGCTTTTGTAAAGAAAATATACATAATTTTCATAACGATCGACGCTTTGTGTGGGCTGTTGGTTCCTTGTTGTTGTTTGAGTAATTTCCTCCAGTGTCTCTTTCTATGTGTAGTTTTCTCTGTCATAATGGCGTAGCCTGCATGTAAAAGACAATTTTATGCTGCGTTTTATACCGTACATCAGTTTTAGCCGGAAGTCTTTAGCGTATGCGCGATTCAAGACCGCTTATCAACCCTGATACTACCTCGTGTTTATTAACCTGGACAAGACCTTATTTTGTCGTCCTTCGTAGGAAAAACTTGGGAAACAATATTCAAACTTAAATTTTACACCAATCTTGTTTTAATTAACATCTTTTTCGTATATTGTCTTCTGAAGCAAGTTTCAAGGTTAGCCTCCCTAAAATTCTGGTGTTCGGAAAAGGGGTTAAACAGCAGTATCAGATCGCGCATGTGGTACAGGGCTTCTGGAGGAAAATGGTACGGCTAAAATTTAGTGTTCATGCGACTTTTCCTCCGGTTCTGATCTGCAATGCCGTTTAATTTCGAGGGTCTAACGTGATGTCATTTCTATAGACAAAATTGGATAAAACTTCCCGAATACCTTACGGCATTATTTACAATTAAATATAAAACATATTTACTTGGCTGTCCTAGATATTGACGCAAGCTTTCTGTCGTCAACAATTTGATCAAATGCCATATTATTGAGACAAATTTGGAATGTCTTTCAAATTTGATAAAAAAAACTCCTGTAGAAGTCAATGGTTTAAGAACTCCACTTTGTATAAAACTGATAATATCTTAGAAGGTTTCGTTTTCCACAAAAAACTACTTTGATACTTATCGTTGCTTTTACGATTTAAACCGATGTTTTACGACCTTTATATAACGACATTTTAAGGAAAAAAACAACAGCATTTTCCATTCTCCTTCGTTTTCTTGCATTGTTTCAAGGTAACGTTATTCCCCTCAAACTATATTATTTTTCTTCAATACAACTTATTCCCAAAGTTTGCCGTCTGTGAAAAATAAAGCGATGCTGACCTTCAACTATGTAAAACAAGAGCCGTCAGAGACGGACAATGCTCCCCGAATAAGGCATTGTCACAATAAATGTAGGCCATGGAGAGCAGTTTATTGTCAAGGGCATCTGATTTGCTACTCAAATATGAAATTTCATCAAATTCTGACCATTAGACTATGAGAAATTAGAGAAAAAGTGTATTTGACCTTTAAAAGTCCCCTTTTCCCATGACAAGGCCTCAGCCCCAAATCCAAAAACCGTGAAAAGTACATCGGCATTATGTCATAGGTAGTTCACATGGTAAGTTTCATTTGATTTGGCTCAAGGGTTATGGAGAAAACGCTTCGGACGGACGGACGGAATGACGGACGGACCGGACGGGCGGACGGACGGACGGACAAAGCGGCGACTATATGCTCTCCCTTCGGGGAGCATAAAAATCTCGTAACCAGAGCTTTACACATACTGTATTTAAGAAAAGCGACAAATTATAGGCGTTACAGTTTGAGTCTACTGTAACGTTCGAAGAATCTAAATGCTATTTGCTAATATATGAATGCTTTTCAAGAAAAGTCTCGTAGCTGCAGCTTGTTTAAAGCTGCAGTTACGAGGAATTTGTTGAAAAGTGGCGATACGCTAATATATTTGACAATGGTCTCTAGGAAGAATGGTCATTATGGTACACAAATACGAGACAAACAACTCTCCGTGATGGCTTGATATCATCGAAGCTAAACATTTGTGCAATACAAGGAGTGAATTGACGTACTCCATCAATCATTAGATACCGAACGCAATCGTTCAACTTCGTCGTTTACCGCGGCAAGGAAAATTGACATTGTTGCCCGAATTCTCTTGAAGTATTTGAATCTTTGTTAAGTTTGCCAATTTCCATGGTGACGTTTAGGTTGTAGATGATTTCACGAAATGTTTTGTAACTCATGATACACATCAAAAATGTCGCTTCGGAAAAGGGATGTTTGACTGTACATGTATATGGCTTTATTGAAAAAAAGAACTTAATCCAGCTGCTGGGAACGTGTTTCTATCGACAACTCTGAACATATATGCTACATAATGGCCCACAAATGATGTAGTTATGGCAATCAGCATTAATCCCCTCAAAAGTAGAATAAACAACCAATGGAAAAATCACCCTGTCAAATTCACTCCTTACTACTACAGAACTCGTACAAAAAATGTTAAACAACAACCTACTGAAGGTCCCAAGGAGCAGTTGGTCTAGTGAACGTATTGTTTGAAGCGTACAAGTAATACGAAAGGTTCAGCGTACGGGTAAGAAATACGAAAGTACATCTCAGTGATTGGATACTTATAGCCAATACTAGACTGGTTAAAGCCAGTCAAAGCAATTAACGGTACCCTCGACTGGCTAGACCAGCATTTGGCTCAAAACTGAGTTTAGTTTACCTAAGCCTTAAGTTGGCTTGCATTTAACGAAAATAAACCTAACATAAAAAAGTTTCGTTATCATAATATCGTTGCTTTTCAACAAAAACCTCGTGACTGCAGCTTGTTTTAAGCTGCAGTTACGAGGTTTCTGTTGAAAAGCAAAGACGTGTAATAAACCACGTGACAGAATAATTTAAAAATTAACGAAAAGCAAGGGGCCTACCTGTACAAATCTATCTACAACGGTATCCGTAGTGTATCCCAGTATAGGGATACCAAGTGGCTGGGCTATCTGTCCCACCGTCTGTATCGTCCGCTGTCTGCCAACCACCAGCAGTACCCTTAAATCCTTGCCATCCACAAACGAACACACACTCCTCTCAGTCTCGTAAACATCCGAGCCAAGCGCGAGCGTCTCCGGAATAACGGTGTCATTGTGACGGTGTATCAACTGGTTGTCATTAAACGCCTCCCGGAACACGGATTCCGCATCCTGGTAATCTTCCGTGTCAAAGATGGCGCCGATTCTGATGGTTCCGAACGTGAGCCCAATGTGTACCAGCGATACTTTAAACAGAATCAGGTACCAGAGGCCGCTCATCATGTCACGTGACGTAAATGTATACGCGCGCACATATTCAAGTCCGCAGTTCACAGTAAATCCATTTTGTATCCATACGCTCGGGATTATAGAAACTCATTTTGATTGTAAAAACCTCGAAGCAATGATTTCGCACAGAAATTGTAAATCAAATCTGATCACCATTCACTAAAAACATGAAATAGATTAATCGTACTTAAATAACACAGTAATAGGTTATAGTCTACCTAAATCTTACCCAAAATGTGACTTGTGTAGGAACTTTTTGTTAATGCTCGACATCCATCCCAAAATGAAACTTTGATGTGTAAGGAAGATAACTAGGGGGGATGTCACTCTGTACAGGTTATTTTAAGGTCACTACGAGGTCAAAGGTCAACTAGGTGCAAAAATCCATGGTAAAGCATGAAAATCCGCTATAACTCACTTAGTTCTGGGTGTAGACTAACAATATTGGTATCAAAACGAAGCTAAGACATTGATCTTCATTTTGCAGTATAGATATGCAAATCAGCTAATTTGCATATGCATAATTTTGAAGAATTAATTGGAAATTTTGATGATTTTTGGGATCATTTTTCCAGAATATAGTTAGAAAATGAGCTGTAGCTCGCATAGTTGGCGCTGCACATTCACGTATTGGGTACCAAAATAAAGCCTTGACATGTATCCTTAAGTTGCGGTATAAAAATTAGCTGAATTGTATATGTACAATTTTTAATTAATTTTCTAATTAATTAATATAGCCCACCTAAATCTGACCCAAAATATGACTTGGGAAGGAACCTTTTATTAATGCTCCACTTATATGTTTGATATGCTATTTAGGGTATAAGCAATCAACCTAGGGTGGATGTATCATTTTGAAAGGCCTTTTAAGGTCGTAACGAGGTCACAGGTCATAACGAGGTCAAAGGTCAAATGAGTGCAATTTCAGGTATATGTCTTTTACAAAGCTACTTTTATTGCATTTCGAATATAATGTTGAAGCTCAAACCACTTGTAGTTGTATTATATATGTCTGAGTTTGAAATAATGCTGATTTAGACTAATTTCTGTATTTTTTGTGGTGTTTGTGTTAATAATAAACACATTTTCGCCCTGTTTTAGTGCATTTTTTTGTAAAACTGTATTTTTGAAATGTAAAGGAAAGTCATTGAACCGCTCAAAATGATGTTTTATGTTGAAATAATCAACCAAAATTACTGGCAAATATAAAATGCAGATTTAGCACATCACATAAAGTTTAGTAATTTTATAGTGTCTTAAGAAATATAAACATTTGTGCTACTTTATGTGTATGCAACGAGTACAATGTAATTTGTAATTCAGAGTACTCGTGAAAAAATGTAGACATCGCCAAAACACGGATGTACAAAACGATTCAGCAACAATCCTGTGTTCCTTGTTTGTACTATAATTTTATCCAAACATAATCTGGTGAGACATTCAATCCATGAAATGGCATACAATATTATATTTTGCAACGACTATATAAGGCAGCGGAACATGTGTCTTTGTGTGTCTAAGATCTTAAACTGTGATAAAATCGGGACAAATCAGATGTTTAGATTTTCCATTTCCTAACAGATCTAGTTCAATGTCATTACAACTATTATTTAAAGTTCAAGCGTACAACGGCCATAAAAATCTGCAGCTGATGCAATTATTGGCTTAACTAGACTGGTATTTAACCCATTCGCAAACTAGATATGATTTTGACATTGCTGGTAAAATGATTTTAGAAATCATCGAAACAAAAAAAGAACATGCTTATGTCAGCATTTTCCTTTTTTGCCTCAATATTTTTCTACTATATCATACACGATTCCTATCTTTGTTAACACCAACTGTTCCGTCTGTAGAAGCTTTCAAATTGGCCAACCTCTCAATCTCTCCGTTTGGCAAAGGACTAAACCATAATTATCTTCTTGGTCAATGTCAATGTCCAGTACAATGACCTTTAATCCAGCGGGATTGGTACAGTCTGTGGCTTCACAAGCAGATTCAAACATGCAAACTTGTCCTGAATGGTAGCATTTGCAATGAGATGAGCTGCACTTTGTTTTGCATCCGCGTGATATGAGCTGTGTACAAGTGTGTGTGGAGGGGAGGGGGAGGGGGGGGGGGCAGCGGCCTATCTCATCCAAACAGGCTTCAAACATTCGCCATCGTCTTTCCAGCCTCCACAGTGGCAAACCCTTCAGTATCCTCTGCACTGAAAGTTGGGTTATCTGCTGATATCTATATCATTGCATGTTTGTTACATCTCGCTATGTGTAGTCGGAGCTGGTAGATCAAGTGCTTTCTTGGCTTTCATAAAGAGTTGATGCCTGCAGACAGCAATGTCTGAATCATGAGCTTCCTCGGAACACTCACAAAGTCTGCAAAGAAACTGTTCTATATTCCCAGGTTTCCCGACCAACAGCTTTTAACATATCCGGACATATTATTCACCATACAATTTCCAGCAGGATTTCTTAACTTATTCCTCCCAATGACGACGTTGTATCACAACCTGTCAACGAATGGAACCCACGCAGGTTGTGAATGACGGCATTTCCAAGTTTCCTAACAAAACTGTGTACGTACAAGTATTTCCAAGAATTAGACGTTCCTGACACCATCCATTTTTCAACATCCAGTGAACCAACATGGTATATAACGAGTAATAGTACATCTGTGTCTTTACATATCACAAAAATCCTACCATACCATGTTCGCACTCTACGTGTGTATAACGATACGGGTGTCTGCCTCCTCATGGTCAACAAACAAGTCGTTTTTGTCAAAATTGTTAGTTTTTGCAGATCGGCTGTCAAAACATGTATAATTTGGGATTTAGCAGTGCTGCACATTCTTCTAATCGAATCTGTCGACGACACGGAAACAGGTGGCAGTTCATGTTTCAGAACACCGACTATCTGTACAAAGTTTTAAATATCGTTGGAACATAAGCTTAATCTCAATGGGTTGGTGGTGTACATTTACCAAATGGGTACCAAAGTAAAGCCTAGACATCTATCACCAAGTTTAGTTTTGCTAATAAGCGTAATATTGCATATACACGACTTTATTCATTATTTTTAATATTTGACTGTTAGCACCAATTTTGTGAATATGTGGTTCCCACAGTGCTTTGAAGCTTCAAGGAAGAATTCAATGACGTTGTACATGTAATACATCCTTTCAAAAACAGAATTAAGCATTACATGTATTCCTCCAAAATCAGATTGAATTACAATGTATAACAGTCACCGCATGGTCAAAGGTCAACAAGGTGCAAAAACATAAATTCGCCTGGTATTGCAGTTAGCACATGTAACATACCAAAGTATTGTGCAGTTTGGTTTCTTGCAACCGATTCATGAGATGTTGTTTTCTGTCATTACTTTGGGAGCAAACCTATAGAGGCTTCCACAAGATAAAAAAACAGGGAACCGACGTCCTATACGCAAGGCTATTGACAGCCCTGATGTTCCACTATCATAATCCTGGGAACAGTTCATGGCCCTAGATGAGAACAAGACAGACTTGGCATGAAATTTTATCGAGATTTGAATGTTTTCTTGATGACTCTAATTTGGTAGCTGTTGGTGGATTTCAGGACCCTGAAAATGCAATGCTAACCATTTTGACACAAAACACTTGTGTGTTGACCATGAGGACGTAGACACTCATATCCTTATGCATGCAAAGCGTGCAATCAAATTCAAGGTATGGTAGGATTTTTGTGATATGTAAAGACACGGATGTACTATTGCTCTTTATATACCATGTTGGTTCACCGGATGTTGAAACATAAATGGTGTCAGGGACTTCTTTAGAAGTCAAGGAATTAATTCCCTGTACACAGTTTTGCTAGCAAACTAGGAACTGACATCATCCACAACCTGGTTGGGTTCCTTTCGCTGACAGGTTGTAATACAACGTCGTCTTTGAGTGGAATAAGTTATAAAGTCCTGTTGTAAAATGTATGTTGAATATCCAGAACTCTTAGAAGCTGCAGGCCGTGACGGGAATCCTGAGAATATAGAACTGTATCTTTGCATACTTCATGTTCTTGTCTGCAGATATCGACTCTTTGTGAAAGCCAAGAGAGCACTTGAACTACTACCTCCGACGACAAATACTTTGCAATTACACATAGCGAGATGTAACGAACAGGCAGCGATAGGGATATCAGCAGATAACCCAAGTTTTACTGCAGAAGATTCTGAAAGGTGTGGAGGCTGGAAAGACAATGGCGAAGGTTTGAAGCAGCCGTTCCTTCAACTTGTACACAGCTCATGCCATGTGGATGCAAAACAAAGTATAGCTCATCTCGTTGCAAATGATACCGCTCAGGACAAGTTTTCATGTTTGAATGTGCTTATGAAGCCACATACTGTACCCATTCCGTTGGATTAAAGGTCAGTGTACAGGACTTTGACCTAGACGATATGGTTTTATCCTTTGCCAAACGGAGGAATTGAAAGGTTGGCCAATTTGAAAGCTGCTAAAAACGACACAGTTGGTATTTACAAAGATAGAATTTATGTACAAAATACATATAGAGAACATATTGAGGCAAAAGAAGAAATTTTTGACATCAGCATTTTCTTCTTTTGTTTCGATTTCTAAAGCATTTTACCAGCGATGATAAAACTATGACGTTGTTTGCGAATTGGTAAAATACCAGTTCATTTAAAAGGCCATTAGCACTCCCAAGCATAAATCCCTAATGATCCACAGAAGTTGGCTTTTACCATATGGTCTAACCGTTTACAGACTTGTTATAACCGAAAACAAGTGTCATAAAGTAAATGACATAAATCGATAATTATGCAGCGGCATAAAAGTATGGGCAGGTTTTTAAAAAATGTGACCAAAGTGTAACAATCAAATGTTAAGAATAACAGCTATTTTCACAGAATATCATCCAGATTTCTGAATTAGGTAGGCTAAAAACTATTCTAAATGGTTAAGCAGTGCCAAAATTATATTCTAAATTCATGTTCACAAGTTTTTTGGTAAAGCTATGTGCACAATCTTGCAAAATGACAACAAAAAAGCGTTTCACTCCTGACAGCATATATATTGCACAATATGATAAATTGTAACCCACGAATCACTAAATAGTAGAGTGCAGAATGCCCACAAGGTTGGTGGCTTCCTAAAAACGTTTGAGTGGTAAATTTCTGGCTGAATAGACAAAAATGAGAACACATTTTGAAAAATAAAAGTGTTTCACACCTGACATAAAATCCATAGGGTTATTATATAAAACAGGCTCCACATCCTAAACCAGTGAAGATAAGATGAAAAGGTAATTTTTAGATGATGATGCACATGTTGTTTTAGGAATTACAAGTGCTTATTGTAGTATCCTGTCACTGTATTTTATTTACCATAGCTTAGAAACTTGGTTAAAGACTTTAGTGTCACACAAAATCGTTTCACTCCTGACATTTTTGATATGTTTTAATGACATATCTTTTTTATTTGTGAGACGATTTTCTTTAAACTTGGTACCCAGTATAAAGGCACAATAACATATCCTTTTAGCTTTGATTGGGTGGAATATGTTTCTCTGCAAAAGCCGAGGCATGTAAAAAGTGAACGGTCACATTTTTTTTAAACTTGCCCGTATGTAAAATATGTTCATTGATGTGATAGTATTTACAAAATGATGTGATATGGGGTTTTATATCCGTCGTAATCGAAGCCATTACAAGTCAGACAAAGCTGAAATGTTGAACAAAGAAATATTAAAGGTCATATTTTAATTACATACAGTTATTTCTTACAGGAAATTGCCCCGAAAATAAGTGAGCATGTACCTATACGTCAAAAGACATGCAAAATTTTGCATCAGTAGCAGGTTCTAACAACACGTTTAGGCTTCAAATTTCAATATTAGTTATAATGACATTAAACTAGATCTGTAAGAAAAAGAAAAATCTAAACGTTTTATTTGTACAGATTTTATCACAATTTAAGATCTTAGACACAGAAAGACACATGTTCCGCTCCCTTATATAATCGTCGCAAAACATAACATTGTGTGACATTTCATGGATTGAATGTCACACCAGATTATGTTTGGATACAATTATAGAAAACAAGAAACACAGGATTGTTGCTGAATCATTTTGTACATCTGTGTTTTGGCGATGTCTTCATTTTTTCGCGAGTACTTTCAATTACAAGTTACTCGTTGTACACAAATAAAGTAGCACAAATGTTTATATAAATTTCTTAAGACACTATAAAATTACTAAATTATATGTGATGTGCTAAATCTGCATTTTATATTTGCCAGCAATTTTGGTTGATTGTTTCAACATAAAACATTATTTTGAGCGGTTCAATGACTTTTCTTTGCATTTCAAAAATATAGTTTTACAAAAAATGCATTAAAATAGGGCAAATTTTGTGTTTATTATTAACACAAACACCACAAAAAGTACAGAAATTAGTCTAAATCAGCATTATTTCAAACTCAGACATATATGATACAACTACAAGTGGTTTGAGCTTCAAAATTATATTCGAAAAGCAATAAAAGTAGCTTTGTAAAAGGCATATACCTGAAATTGCACTCATTTGACCTTTGATCTCGGTATGACCTTTGACCTCGTTACGACCTTAAAAGGCCTTTCAAAATGATACATCCACCTTAGGTTGATTGCTTATACCCTAAATAGCATATCAAACATATAAGTGGAGCATTAATAAAAGGTTCCTACACAAGTCATATTTTGGGTCAGATTTAGGTGGACTTTATCAATTAATTAGAAAATTAATTAAAAATTGTACATATGCAATTCAGCTAATTTTCATACCGCAACTTGAGGATACATGTCTAGGCTTTATTTTGGTACCCAATACGTGAATGTACAGCACCAACTATGCGAGCTACAGCTCATTTTCTAACTATATTCTGAAAAAATGACCCCAAAAATCATCAAAATTTCCAATTAATTCTTCAAAATTATGCATATGCAAATTAGCTAATTTGCATATCTATACTGCAAAATGAAGATCAGTGTCTCAGCTTCATTTTGATACCAATATTGTTAGTCTACACCCAGAACTACGTGAGTTATAGCGGATTTTCATGCTTTACCATGGATTTTTGCACCTAGTTGACCTTTGACCTCGTGGTGACCTTGAAATGACCTCTATAGGGTGACATCTCCCCTAGTTATCTTCCTTTCATATCAAAGTTTCATTTAGGCATGGATGTCGAGCATTAACAAAAAGTTCCTACAAAAGTGTTTTCTAGAGCCTTTTTTCTATAATTTAGGTAGACTATTAACCCTTTCCCAAACGGCAAAATTTTACGGGAACCCCAGTTGAAAGTTATGACAGACGTTTATAAAAGTAGGGTCATTGTGCAATATGACACCGAACATATCTATCACCATTGGGGGATCAAAACCTCGTAACACCGGCTTTGTCAAGCAGTAGTTACGAGGTTTTGACTCCCCACTAACGTTGTGCAAAAGATACCAATCGAGGGCTCAGTGCAAGACTCCATTACCTACATTATATATAAGAGTGTAGTAAGTATAGTCTTTGCGCTGAACACTCGAAATGCTGGTCATTAGCATTTATTTCATCTGTTTCAATGTTTTTTTCCGGGGTCCTAGAGGCGTCATTGTTTGGGAAAGGGTTACGGATTCGATTTTGGACAACTTGTGCAAGACAGCATCGTGAAAAAACGCATTTTAACAGTATTTATGTCAATTACACTAAACTTTAGACTCATTTAATGAAATTCGATTATTGACTCATAATTCAAAATCGAATAACCTCTTGTGTTATTGTAGGCCTACAAATGTGCATCTATTTGCACATAATGTCAAACTCATTTCAAATAAAATTTCAATTTGAAATTGAAAAAAAAAAAATATGCCGTATTCCATTGGTTTGAATATAACATGACTGTTTAATTTCACTTATTTTATTCATTAAGGTTGAAATAAGCGGTGATGCTTTAAGCTTTTTTGCAACAGCATGCTTTAAAGCTACTATATCCCAGATTTGGACCCAAAAATTGTCAAATACAAACGAAAGGTACACTTTTTAAGCTTTATATGACCTGATTAAATGATTACGAGAAACTATTGAAGCAACGACTCATTTTTTCGCAATTTGATACCAAATTCATGAAGCGATGTCGAAAGTAGGTCAAAACAGTAGGACATGCGACTTTCTTAAATGACGTCACAACATACATGATGACGTCATATTGAAATTTAAGTATGAATCTCGTTTGAATCATGGTCCGCGCTGTATGCGCATGCGCAACAATTTGAAAATAATTCTAACACCATCAGTGATGGGGTTGAATTTAGGCTTGGATTCTCCCTAAATTCAGCTATCTGTCTTGTAATTTCGGCTCATTCTCCGACTGAATCGCATATTATTAACCATCCCGAGGTGGTCAACACAAAAGTTTTGCATGTTTTTTTTCAAAAAAATTCATTTTTTGCAATTAGACCATCTGTTACCGTCGCCCTTTAAAGCGACATTTTACATTTATTTCAGTTTTTAAAAGTATGTCTTGAAGCAAAGATTATGTATTCTAATGTGTAGAAATGCTATCAGTTTTTTTGAAGTTGTTATTTATAAGTGAAGAATATGCCTTCAAAGTTGAGACAGAAATGACAAATTCTATATAAATCTGAACTGTTGTCCACAACAATTTGTTTAATTTTGGCACAAAAATATATATTTCTCGTAAACGGTTCAATATTTTGGCTTGAAATTTTCAGTATTTTCATAAGAAAATATCCTCTTTCAGATAGAATAAAAGTAAAACTTATGTAAAAATTATTGTGAAATGTCACTTTAACGCTTTCACAAACAGCAAGTAATCGGACTGTTCCAGTGTTCCGATTCGAAAATTCTGTAGACAACAAATTGGATTTTACCTAGAAAATATAGAGAAAAAGAGAAATTGTTGGTTATCTACATATTCTTCTTTTGCTTGAGCAATTTATCCCATATTTTCTTTTTTTTTTTAAATATACATAGAGAGAGAGAGAGAGAGAGAGAGAGAGAGAGAGAGTTTCAAATCAAGGTCTTAAATTGTTTGGGAAAGGGTTAAGAGATTATTTACTTGCAAGCATGCGTAATCTTGAAATGAGTATTCGTGATAGAAAACAATGTCGAGGGTTCGGTGCAAAACTGTGGTAAGTGCACGTAGAATTATATGTATTTACATTGGTTTTGGGTCCATTACTCTGCGTAACAATGTGAGAAATTAAAGCAGATGAATTAAATATGACCAGCCTCTATAATTTGGTGCTATTTAGGAACTACAAGGGTAGGCCTATCGACTATGGTATAGCTCGCGATAAATGACCTGGTAGAGCATCCCTAGCTGTAAAATGTAAGCTAGGGATGCTCTGCCAGGTCAATTATTATGAGCTATACGATTGCGTGATCAGCATATGCGCTCGTCTCAAAGGTCAAAACGTGTTTAACTGTTTAACCCTTTATCAAATAAGACATAGTTTTGACATCTAATAGATACTTTTGGGAACACGTTGAAACAAAAAGAAAATGATAATAAGCTGCATTTTCTTCTTTTTGGCTCAATATAATTATTTTCTATGCTATAACAGGTGTATAATCTACTTTTGACATCAATAATTTTGTCGCCTGCAACAAATTTCATATTTTTTTCTATTGGAATGTCCAAAGTCCGCATCAGGCAATGTTTGGTTAGAACTAAAGCCAGATTCATAAAATGATTAAAAAATACATAGCCCCAAAAATATCGAAACTTATTAAAACCTCGCTAAAGGTTTACGAAACTATATGTTTGTATTTTGTAATGTTTTATCTTAAAATGGCCACATTATGGGTATTCTACCTTAACATTTTATTCGGCCAGCGCTTGGTTCTATCTTTCCTTTGAGTTTGGATGTATGATATAAATGAGCCGGGATCTTGAAAAACGTCCCTTATAGCATTTTTCAAAATTGAGTTTCAAGATCGTCCTGTTGTCAAATTAAGTCCAATATGCATCCATGTTGCTCTCTTTAAGCTACTACAGGTCACTAAGAAGCGATTCGAGAACAACATGGATCCTGATCAGACTGTGCGTATGCACAGGCTGATCTGGATCTATGTTGGGCTCAAAAGCCTTAAGGGACGTTTTTCCAGATCCTGGCTCAAATCATTTGAGACTAACACATGTGATATTTCATATTAAAATGAGCACTGTAGGAATTTCAAAGATATTGCTGGCGACAACTTCAAGTGAATGAAATAAATGTTTTTATTTTATTTTTGGGTAAAAAAAACCCTTGTGGAAAGTGAAGAAAATATTTGTCACAAGCAAAGTATTCATTTTCTACAATATTTTCCAAAACATTTATCTGTTTAGCTTTCAAAATGCGTCATTGGGGGGAAGGGGTAAAGTACGGTTGTACAATCAGTCCTACTTCCATGCGTTGCATTGGGCCTACATATCCTTATTGCTATCGTTGAATATTTCATTAGCTTTAATTGCCCCTATCTTATTTGTTTATGCATGGGCAGATTGAATCACTGTTCATTTTACTTGTAGCGTTGAATGTTTGGGTTTTGTATTAAAATTGACTATTATGTTACTCTTACTTTTCTGTTTAAAATCCACATTTTCCTGTACGATTCCGTAAATATGTAATCGTTTATTCGGATTTTTTTATATCTATATCCGTAATTTCCGTCGATTTTCACTGATTTCTAACAAAATTCACAATCATGTTAATAAAAATCTGTATTTGGGCAAAATGACCCAACCAGTTCTTTTATCGCGGAAAAGAATATAACAATCCTATAAATTCCTTGCAAACCAAACGATGTTATGATAAAAAAAAGCACACGCACATACAAATGTAAGCATAACATATGAAGAATATCCCTACATTTCAACAAAAATCTCGTGACTGCAGCTTAAAACAAGCTGCAGTTACGAGGTTTTTGCTGAAAAGCGACGATATAGAATTACACACCGAATCTCAAACTAACCACTTCTTTATGGAAACTTGTGAAAAAATCCGCGAGAAGAAGACTATCCTATTTAACAGAGATATCCTATCCGACAATACGGGGATAAGAAAGTAACATTTCCTATTATTTTTTTCATAATTCAATCAGCGAACATACTCGAGGTTATACGATGCCGCTATTGGATCGGCTGTTAATGCTAGGAAAGAGGCAGGGGGAGAGAGAGATAGAAGGCTGCCTTTAATAATCAATATACGATCTTCATATGGTGTTGCTTCATTTTCCCCCTATGAAACCTGTGTCTAATATACATGTAACTATAATAATAGTATATCGACGCTTTTCAACAAAAATCTCGTAACTGAAGCTTAATTTGTTTTAAGCTGCAGTTACCAGGTTTTTTTTTTTTTTTTTTTTTTTTTTTTTGTTGTTGCAAAGCGACGTTATATCATATTCGTTGATTTTTTTATATAAAACTCAAATGTTGATAAAAATCCGTATTTTGGCAAAATGACCTAGCACGGTCAATTTTTTGTCACGGAAAAGAAAGTACATATAAATTCCTTAAAAACCAATAGTTGTTACATAATAATCAAAAGGCACTTGCTCACAAATTTAAGGGGGAATGCTCCAGTTTTTCGGAACACTCGGTCATTACTGTAGGAAATTAATGCGTGACAGATGCAGAAATATACAAAAACGTAGAAATTCAAACTACATGTAACCACTTCATTTATGGAAACTCAAATGAAAATCTGCGAGAAAGAACACTAACCTATTTAACATGCAGAGATGTCCTATCCGACAATCCGGGGATAAGAAAGTAACATTTCGTCGCTTTTCAACGAAAACCTCGTAACTGCAGCTTGTTTTAAGCTGCAGCTACGAGTTTTATTGCAAAGCTACGTTATGTTATATGCTGAACCGCAAAGGTAACTCCTCACTTTTGATTTTTGTATAACTAAGTGATCGCTCAATCAATCGCCTTGATTTTTCATAATTTAGTAGAAGACCTACATTTATTTCCCATCAGTTTTAGTCAAAAACAAATCGTCGTTGTAAATGCAAAACCTCGTACCTCGTTTTTCGAAAATTTTAAGGGAGATGGAATAAAGTGTAGTAACTTTTCCCAAACTGAAATGTCTTACTTGAAATTTGGACATATTGTTCACAAATAATGTGTCAATAATACTGTTCAGTAAAAATATCTCAACACCTGGGAGAATCGTCTACACAGGGCACACAAGTTTGTACTTAGAAAATCGCACCAATCGACACACGAGGTTTTGCATTTACACCGACGAAATTTTATTTTACGTCATTTACCTCGTCCAACGTGCACGTGCGTTTAACGATTTTATAATGCATGCACATGCATCTTAACAAAAATCTGGATAACTCACCATGTCTTTATTCAATATTGATCGGGAGTAATAAAAACATAATTTCGACAAGTTTTACAAAGACAGGTCTCAACCGTCACACGGTCGATACGTTAGAATAGATCTAATCTAACACTGTAAAACAGTTCGCAAGGTATTAAAAATCATTGCCTACATTTAGAAAGTGCAATGTCACTGGTGGTGAACTCGGCCAATGCGTGGGACGTTTTTTCGCGATCATAGTATTCCGTCGGTGTTGTTATAAAATATCGTAACTACGGCTTCGATAAAGCCGTAGTTACGAGATTTTATAACAACACAGACGGTTTGTCAATACATATCGGTAAACCCGGTCTATTTTTAGAACAAATTCAGTGTTATTAGAAAAACTATCCAATCAGATCTTTAAACTCATCTTATCTGTACCTTGTTGTAGCGAAAAACGTCTTTCGCTTTGGCCGAGTTCACCACCAGTGAATATGAAAGTAGGCCTATACAACCAAAAAATCATTTTGCTTTACATTATAACATCACAAAAAGTGACGTCAATGCTATAAAACTAGTATCTTGTATGTCCGGTGTTTGCTTTTATTACTGCATGGCATCTGGAGCGCATAGAACTAATTTTTATTGACAATGACGGTTTGGGGGATAACATCCCAATTGCACTTGTTAAAGCGTTTTCCAAGTCCTGGACTGTTACAAGACCAGCGTGCTTAATTTCTTATCCGACGTCCTAACTCATCCAAAAGGTACTCGACAGGATTCAGATCCGAGGACTTCGAGTACCACGGAAGTACCCTGATATGATTCAGAACAAGCATCGAACGTGTAGCAGCAGCAGAGTACTTATGTGGTGATCGAATTCCTCGGATCTGAATCCTTTTGAGCACCTTTGGGATGAGTGACCTAGGACGTCGGATAAGGAATTGAGTAGGCCTACGTCAGCCTCAAACACTTAAGGAGTTCGAAAACGCTTTTAAATTAGTGCAAACTTAGAATGCTATCCCCCATGCTTTCATTGTCTATCACATTAATTCTATGCGCTCCAGATGCCGTGCAAAGTACAGACATACAAGCTACTAGTTTTATAGTGTTGACGTCACTTTTGTGACGTTATATAGTGTAAAGTAATTTATGCTTTCTTCGTTGTTCTTTTTAATATTGCTCTTTGTGAATGCAGGCAATGATTTTATTAACTGGCAAACTGTTTTAGGACGTGAAAAATTCGATCTCATCCAACGTTTCGACCATGTGATGTTTTACACCAATTTTTGTTAGGTTGTTTAAATAAGATTTCGTTAGTAAAACTTGTCGAAATTATGTTTTTTATCACTCCCGATCAACATTGAATAAAGACAGGCGGTGGTGAATTATTCAAGTTTTTGTTGAGATGCGTGTGCATTGAGCGATTACTTAGTAATAGCCTACAAAAAAAAAAAAAAAAAAAAAAAAAAAAAAAAAAAGTGAGGAGTTAGAGCTCTGTGTGTTTAAAAGTGTAGTAGGCTAGCCTAATTATCTTCAACTTCCAACCTCGATAAATATTAAACATGCACAAATCTGCAACTTTATGCGAGTCATTAAAGATAAAAGAAAGAAAAAATCTAGCGGTAAATGCAGACATTTGATCTATAAATTGAAAATTAAAACGTTGTCATTTCTAACGCTATTATCTATCAAAATGTGTCAAAAGGGCTTTGTGGAAAAGGGTTATGGAAAAGGAAAGTAGACCTAGACCTGTGTTTTTATCATTACAAATATATTTTCACACAGTCTATATCTTTTAACCAAGCCACGAATCACCCATCGGCACCATCATCTTCTATTTCTCAACTTTTCTTTCTCTTTTAATTTGGCACAGAAGTTCAGCTGCTCAAAGTTACCCGTGAGGGTGTGAAGCAGTAGGCCTATAAGAAGATCTGTACATAGTTAGACCTAGGCCAACACATAGGAAGAGGAGAAGTGTTCAAATGTTCTGGGCCTATTGTCTGGATTTTCTAAATTTATCTCTACGTTTTCGACATTCTCTTTCTAGTGGGCGTAGATCTAGATTCTAGATCTATTTAGAGTCTAAAACAGCAAGAAAAGAAAGTGAGTGGAAGAAAGGTCCATATAGCCTACGACTATGATACGTCAACTCAGATATATTTAACCAATTACCACACATTTAGCCGTACTCTTTTTGACTCCTAAAAAGATAAATGCTTTGGAAAACATTGTTACAAAGTAACAATATGTAGATCTATAAAATGAAGGAATTGCATGTGACTAGCTATAATTTCTTCATTTTTTACAATGTTTTCTGAACTAAAATAAAAAGATATTTGAAATTTCATCAATTTGAAATTGTCTCATGCAATGCCTTTCAAATTGGAACAGTCCAAAAATTGTGTCGCTTGGCATTGGGTTAAGAATGTTCCTTTTAGCGTGACATGGAGATAATGTAAGGTAAGGGAGATAACTATAAAAATAACAGGTGGCCGCCATTTGTAAACAAGGTTCTTAGTAACGATAGTTTCGCACGAATTTTTCAAAGAAAATGATGATTATATTGTTCAATTATTATTCACAATAATGTAACAAATTATCTTAGTTGTCGTTATTATAAAAGATATTTTCATTTTGTACGTTTACACGTAATAGTACGATTTATTCTGTGATACGAAACTAGGCACAAATGAAAAGATAGTCTGCACATTCCAAACAGAAATTTTTTGGACAGAAGTTTTTCAATAAATATCTTTGTTTATGACGGTTTAACAAACGAAGGACACAAGGATGAGTATGCAGCTGAAGCATATGAAGACACTGCTCCCACCGCAGGTGATTGTCTTTTTTGTGTCATTGAATTTGAACGTTGATGTGTTGATTAAAAAAATAAATAAAATTGGCAATGGGAATTTTCGGCTTAATCTCGCAGTTCTCTGGAATCCGAATTGTCGAATGTCATCCTACAAAAGTATTTATAGAAAATATTCACTGTATTTAGATAGATTTTAATTGAAACCGTCCTCCTAATGATCTGTCTGAATTAAATCTGTGTCAGATCTAACATGGAAATAAAGATTAGAGGTAGGGATTGGGAATTCACATGCCCGACTTGCCCGACACGAGTTTTGTGGTGGACGGGCAAGGGCTTTTTTCAAGTGAGCTTGTCCGCGGGCAAGTGCATATCAAGGGGATCAAAACGAAATTTTGATCGTATTTTTGCTCACGATCCTTCGGAAACAGACACATCCATCACAAACCCCCTGAAAGATCTTCCAATATTGTCACTGAACCTGTTGCATCAGTTTCTGATATAGTTGCTAGTCAGTCAAACCCTGAGATGGAGAGCCTATGCTGATGGACATTGATAAGACCCTAGGTAGGGAAGACATTGCCATGGAAAAGCTCAAACAATTTTCTCAATCTGATCCTAGTAAGCAATGTTCCATTATAATTGTGAATTTGACAAACTCTTCCTTTCAACAAGCAGATTTTAATAGATAAAAGACTAAATAGGTGCAAGCAGATTTTTGTCTTAAAATTGAAAGAAGGGTATTGGGACTTTTCGTAATTCCGGTAATACAGAGTTGTCGTTCCTGCGGGACGGTATGTTTACTACCATTTGCCTGTAGGACAAGCGGCAACTTCAATATTTTCATCAAATCAATGAGCAGGGTTTTCCCGGACGCAGGATATTGCGTCCTAGACTCTCAAAATTGTGTTCAGGACTCTCAAAAATATAGTCTGTGCGTCCCATGGGACTCCCAAATAAAAGTACAAGTACTAGTAGTGTTGTATATCGGACAGCAAAATCACTATCGATAATCGGAAAGTCACAACCGATTGATTATCGATTGTACAATCGGTTCTTTGTAAACAAAAAAAGTCCATCAGTGTAACCTAGTAAATATCATAACTAAGTATATTTGTTTATGTGTTAAGAGAGCCTGACACGAACCATCAAGCTTTTTTGGAAACTAAAAAAATTTCGATTTTTATTTTTTGACTTTAAACTGACCACAGTAATGAAACTAGACATATGATGCCATTCATTTTCAATTTTTTTCGTTTTTTCTATTTTTTTGGATTTTTTTTGTTGTTGCCATGGATACTGAGGAAATGAAATGATTTTTCACGATTTTGAAGTAGATTTTACTTACATTTACAAATATACAACATACTTCAATAACTTATATCATAATTCAATAACATATCAAATTTCACAAAAGAATGTTTTTAAAACTTTAAACCTTATATTTATGTTGCTATGGTTACCAAAAGTTGACCTACTTTTCAATAATTCACAATTTTGAAAAATTGCCCTAATTTAATATCGTTTTTTTAAAAATCTGCAACCAGATACATATAAACCACGCAGTGTCTATTATTGAGGAAGAGTTCCTTTACAAGAATCATGAATAAAATTTTGCAGCACTCTGAAGGGAAATGTGTAAAAAATGCCCAAAAATCACAAATTTTGGAAAAAATGATAAATACCATTAATAGATTTAACCTTAAACATAGGCACAGTTTTGATCATTTTACCTCAAAAACAGCATAACAACAAATAATTAGGTTGAGAAACATGTTATAAGTACTTGGACATTTCCATAGCAACTGTTTTTATTCCCTAGCAACCGTTTCTTTTCCTTAGCAACATCATGAAAAATGGAATTTTAAGTAAAAAAACATTTCATTTTGACATATAAAATAGGTAATCTTGAAAATAAAATGACAATATTAATAATCTATAATGAATGAAATTTCACCACTGAAACATTTCAAAGGTTTAAAACATACAGGTATGTTGCTATGGAGACCACAAACAACACATATTCAGACTTTCTGGAATTTGAGAAAAAAACACTTGTATTATGACGATTATTTTTCAAAACTGCAACTAGATGAACATGAAACACTTAGTGTTTTATATTGGGGATAAGTATATTTACAAAAATCATCAATATAAATTTGAAGCATTTTTGGGGAAAATGTGGAAAAATTGCATGAAATATCGCGAATTTTGGGAAAATCATAAATATCAATACTGGAGTCAAACTCAATCATATGCACAACTTTGAACTAATGTACTTCAAAAACAACAATTAAACAAATAATCATGTTGAGAAACAAGTTATAACTACTTTCGCATTACCATAGCAACCATTTTTTATTCCTTAGCAACCGTTTCTTTCCCTTAGCAACATCATGAAAAATGGAATTTTTAAGTAACAAAATATTACATTCTGACATATAAAATAGGTAATCTTGAAAATAAAATAAAAAATTAAAGGGTTAAGAAACATGTTAAAAGTACTTAGGAATTACCATAGCAACCATTTTCATTCCTTAGCAACCGTTTCTTTCCCTTAGCAACAACATTAAAATGCGATTTTTGATTAAAAATTAACTTCATTTCTGAGCATGAAAACTGAAAAAGAAACTTTGGAGTGTTTTTTTCCACCATAAAATATTTTTTTCAAAAAAAAAAAAAATGTTGAACAGTTTGAAAATTAATGGTTGCTATGGTAAGCCAAAGTTAACACTCTTACGATTAAATCGTAAATTTAAAAAGAACCCTGATTTAGGACTCTTTTTAGGTCACCTGACCGAAGGTCATGGTGACCTATTGCGACCGTGTTTTGTCTGTCGTCGTGCGTCGTGCGTCGTCCGTCGTCCGTCGTCCGTCGTCCGTTAACTTTTAACATTTTCGACTTCTTCTTGAGAACCACTGGACGGATTACAACCAAATTTGGCAGGGAGCATCCCCATGGGAAGCCGCTTCAGATTTGTATGAATCATGGAGTTATCTCCCTTTGGGGCCCCATAAGGGGCCTAAAAGGGGTTAAATAGGGTACATCTTAAAAAATCTTCTTCTCATGAACCGGCTGTTGGATTGGATTCACATTTGGAATTTAGAGTCTTTAGGGCAAGGACAACAAAGTTTGTACAAGAGAAAAAAATCCGTCTAGAAATGGCCGTGCTGGGGATGGGGGATGTGAGGGGGGGTCGCGTTATTAGTTAACTTAACATTTTAGACTTCTTCTTGAGAACCATTGGACAGATTACAACCAAACTTGGCAGGGAGCATCCCCATTGGAAGCCGCTTCAGATTTGTACAAATTGTGGAGTTATCTCCCTTTGGGGCCCCATAAGGGGCCTAAAAGAGGTTAAATAGGGTACATCTTAAAAAATCTTCTTCTCATGAACCGGCTGTTGGATTGGATTCACATTTGGTATTTAGAGTCTTTAGGGTAAGGACAACAAAGTTTGTACAAGAGAAAAAAATCTGTCCAGAAATGGCCGTGCTGGGGATGGGGGATGTGAGGGGGGTCGCGTTATTAGTTAACTTAACATTTTCGACTTCTTATTAAGAACCATTGGACGGATTTCAACCAAACTTGGCAGGAAGCATCCTAAAATAGAAAGCCGCTTCAGATTTTGTACAAATCATGGAGTTATCTCCCTTTGAGGTCCCATAAAGGGCCAAAAAGGGGGTTAATAGGGTACATCTTAAAAAATCTTCTTCTCATGAACCGGCTGTTGCATTGAATACACATTTGGAAGTTAAAGTCTTTTGGGCAAGGACTACAAAGTTTGTACAAGAGAAAAAATCTGTCAATAAATGGTCGTGCTGGGGATCGGGGATGGGAGGGGTTCGCATTATTACTTAACTTTGAACATTTTCTACATTTTTTTGAGACAGATTTCTACCAAACTTGGCAGGAAGCATCCCATTGGGAAGCCGCTTCAGATTTATACAAATCATGGAGTTATCTCCCTTTGAGGCCCCAAAAGGGGCCAAAAGGGGGTAAATAGGGTTCATATTAAGAAATGTTCTATTGTTGGATTGAATTCACATTTGGTATTTGAGTCTTTAAATAAGTTTGTACAAGAGAAAAAAAAACTGTCAAGAAATGGTGGTGCTGGGGGGTGCGCTATTAGTTAACTTTTAACATTTTCCTTAACTGTGTCTGCTCATTTGATTCAGGTGACCGATAAGGCCCTCTGGGCCTCTTGTTTCATATCTGCATTTAGGTATACATTAAATGTTTACAAAGGAAGAGTCATATTACAAGAATCACAAATATAAAGTTCTGTAAACATTTTTTTTGCTAAAAATTCAATTACAATTATTGAAAGATGTACATTTCTTTGAATTTGGATCTTGTAATGATGGTAATGAAGTCTCTGAAAAAATCAAGATTGTTAGGCAATTTTTCAACATTTTAGATAAAATGCATTTTGTTATGGGACTCTTCAATAATTGTAAGCACTATATATAAATATTTTGTTTATCCTATAACAATTTTTAATTAACTATTTTAATAAAATGGACATAAGACAAGGGTATTTTTTTCAAATTGCTAACTTTTGGAAAGGGGGGGGGAAATAACACATGGTTACCTTGTCAACATATGTTTAACCCTTTCCCAAACGGCAATTGAAAGATGATGTGGACAACAAAATGGATTAATTTAAAGATAGGATTACTGTACAATATAGCACAGAAAATATTGAGGCAAAAGGAGAAACCAGACTTGGAGAACACCAGAAATCTTTGTCAGACATTTGGTCTGACAGTACCGAATAATCTGTCAGACCGAATCAAATTTTGTCAGACAGAACTCTCATTCAATGTCTTGACAGATCAAAAGGAGTGTCAGACATTTGGACTGACATTAGCAAAAAATCATCAGACCAAGGAAAATTTTATCAGATATGTCAGATTGTCTGACGGATTTCCCCATGTCTGAGAAACTGCTGGTTATCAGCAGTTTCTTCTTTTGTGTCAATGTTTTCCCAAGCCATTTCTATTAGGGACGTCATAACCGGGTCTTGTTTGGGAAAAGGGTTAAGTTACAAATTTTTGAAATATTTTTGAGATGAATTCAAGAATATTGTATATGAATTCAAGTATGTATATTGTAGATAAATATATGAACATTCAAAAGCTAATTAAACTTTTCTTGTTAAACTAGACAGCCCTGGCGGTCTGGAAGCGCTCCACAGGCCTGACTGTTTGTCTTGTTGAATGCAATTTCAAAGGTTCAGGCTGCGCAAACAAGCAGATGCATGACCAAGCTGAAAATTACAAGCAAATAGGATTGTACGGTCAGTAAGATTCTGTGAAAGTTCTGTATTGATTAGTAAATACTAATGGTTGTCAAAGAGAAAATAAAGCCGAAAATGGCAGTTTTGTCAATTTCAAGGGCACATAACTCATGATAAAAATTTCAAATCAAGCTAAAAATTATACCAAGGCAAGATCTTATAGTCTCCAATATTCTGTCCTAGTTTTGTCTTAATTGATCAATATTTGTAGTTGATAGAGTGAAAACAAAGTCAAAATAGAGCCGAAAATGGCAATTTTGTCAATTTCAAGGGCACACAACTCATGATGTAAAATTCAGATCAAGCTGAAAATTCTACCGAGGCAAGATCTTATGATAACCAACAGTCTATAAAAGTTGTCTTGATTAGTCAATATTTGTAGTTGCTAGAGTGAAAACAAAGTCAAAATAGAACCGAAAATGGCAATTTTGTCAATTTCAACGGCACATAACTCATGATGTAAAATTCAGACCAAGCTGAAAATTATACCAAGGTAAGATCTTACAGTAACCAACATTCTGTCCTAAGTTTGCCTTGATGGGTCAATATGTGTAGTTGCTAGAGTGAAAACAAAGTCAAAATAGAACCGAAAATGGCAATTTTGTCAATTTCAAGGGCACATAACTCATGATGTAAAATTCAGATCAAGCTGAAAACTATACACAGGCAAAATCTTATAGTCACCATCATACTTTCAAAGTTTTGTCTTGATTGATCAATATTTGTAGATCTTAAGTACAAATAAAGTATTTTTGACATTAAAGGGCAGATAACTCAGGTTATTCTGATTCAATCCAAATTCTTTGAAGGAATCTGAGAGAGGGTCACACAATGATCATTCCTGTGAAGTTTGCTTGAAATCCATCCAGTAGTTTCTGAGAAGAAGATTTTTAATGAAAAAGTTTACGGACAGACGCACGGACGCACGACGGACACACCGCCATGACAATAGCCCGCTAGTGCCAGTGGAGCTAAAAATGAAGTGTTTTGTTACTTAAAAATATGTTTTTAATTCTGTTGCTAAGAGAGAAAAACTGTTGCTAAGGAATAAAATCAGTTGCTATGGTAATAAACATACATGTGTTACTTGTTTATCAACATAATAATTTTTTTATTTGTTTCTTTTGCAATGAAAATAACAATGCTGAGCTCAGGATAACCTTTAACTAGCAGTATTGATATTTATCATTTTTCCAAATATTTAGAATCTTTCATGTATTCTTTTCAAATATTTTAGCAAAAAAAATGTTTACAGAACTTTATATTTGTGATTCTTGTAATAGGACTCTTCCTTTGTAAACATTTAATGTATACCAAAATGCAGATATGAAAAAAGAGTCCTAAATCAGGGTTCTTTTTAAATTTACGATTTAATCGTAAGAGTGTTAACTTTGGCTTACCATAGCAACTATTAATTTTCAAACTGTTCAACATTTTTTTTTTGAAAAAAATATTTTATGGTGGAAAAAAAAACACTCCAAAGTTTCTTTTTCAGTTTTCATGCTCAGAAATGAAGTAAATTTTTAATCAAAAATCGTATTTTAATGTTGTTACAAAGGGAAAGAAACGGTTGCTAAGGAATGAAAATGGTTGCTATGGTAATTCCTAAGTACTTTTAACATGTTTCTTAACCCTATATTTTTTTATTTTATTTTCAAGATTACCTATTTTATATGTCAGAATGTAATATTTTGTTACTTAAAAATTCCATTTTTCATGATGTTGCTAAGGGAAAGAAACGGTTGCTAAGGAATAAAAATGGTTGCTATGGTAATGCGAAAGTAGTTATAACTTGTTTCTCAACATGATTATTTGTTTAATTGTTGTTTTCGAAGTACATTAGTTCAAAGTTGTGCATATGATTGAGTTTGACTCCAGTATTGATATTTATGATTTTCCCAAAATTCGCGATATTTCATGCAATTTTTCCACATTTTCCCCAAAAATGCTTCAAATTTATATTGATGATTTTTGTAAATATACTTATCCCCAATATAAAACACTAAGTGTTTCATGTTCATCTAGTTGCAGTTTTGAAAAATAATCGTCATAATACAAGTGTTTTTTTCTCAAATTCCAGAAAGTCTGAATATGTGTTGTTTGTGGTCTCCATAGCAACATACCTGTGTGTTTTAAACCTTTGAAATGTTTCAGTGGTGAAATTTCATACATTATAGATTATTAATATTGTCATTTTATTTTCAAGATTACCTATTTTATATGTCAAAATGAAATGTTTTTTTACTTAAAATTCCATTTTTCATGATGTTGCTAAGGAAAAGAAACGGTTGCTAGGGAATAAAAATGGTTGCTATGGAAATGTCCAAGTATACCATGTAAAAAAAGTTTAGCAACACTGACTTTGTTAATTGAAAAAATGTATTTTCTGTGATATTTATTTCACAACCGTTATATATATCTTAGCATATGCATTTACGCAGAACATTCAAAGGTCGCTTTGTGGTAACGTTAAATATTGTGTTAGAAACATTGTCTTGACGTAGATGAGGGGTCAAAATAAAAAGTTACAATAGAATTCGGTATCGACTGTGCGGCCATTTTCAAGCAATAACAACCGTGAAAAGTTTTCTAATCCACTTAAATTGTTTGTACACAGTATCAACATTCACTACTTTATCAAGAGATTGAACGTCATTCGCGTCAGTACGATCACGCACACGTCTTCCTTAAATGCACCGTATGTGCTCTATGGGTGACAAATCAGAAAGAAATGGATGATAATGGGAGTCCATTAGTGTTGTATACGCTTAATTTGGCTTAAAGCATTTAGGACTCTATACCAGTCAAGTCTGGTGTGTTCATGGTGTAGCGTCAGGGGAATTACAACGTATGGTCAACGTCTAGTAACCGTTCATCTGTGGAGACGATCACGGATGGTAAGAGTGGATACTCTATATTGGAATTCTTGTGGAAGCCACTCCTAAGTTTTGGTGTTGATAAGGAACATCTTTGCCGTGACGTAACGAAATTATGACGGTCATCTTCTCGTGGCCTTTTTCTACGACGTCCTTGACCGGGACTATCTCAAACCACACAAATTGGCTTACTTAGCATCCTCAAATTGTTACTTATGCTTTGAGATCCGTAAAATTCAAAAAGGGGTCTTATTCGCCGGTTCTGCCATGTAGAAACACATTAGCGATATAACGTCCTTCTAACGTAAGTCCATGGCGTAGTCCCACAGCGTTGCAGGAAATTCTTTTTAGTGGCCTTTTTTATGCTGGGCAAAGACAATTACGTTCACACCTAAATGTTTTCTAGAACTATGCTCCGTACACATGAATACCAAGGCAGACATGAAAACCGGAAATGCGCATCTGGAGTGCGAGACGCACGCGATTGCGATATAAAATTCATCTGTTTGTATTCTCTAGCTATAATATATTGTGTAAACGTTTGATTTTATGTTAAAACAAAACTATTTTGGTTACTACAGATATTTACATTTTGTTGCAAAACTTTTTTTATTATGTATACTTATAACATGTTTCTCAACCTAATTATTTGTTTTTATGCTGTTTTGAGGTAAAATGATCAAAACTGTGCCTATGTTTAAGGTTAAATCTATTAATGGTATTTATCATTTTTTCCAAAATTTGTGATTTTTGGGCATTTTTTACACATTTCCCTTCAGAGTGCTGCAAAATTTTATTCATGATTCTTGTAAAGGAACTCTTCCTTAATAATAGACACTGCGTGGTTTATATGTATCTGGTTGCAGATTTTTAAAAAACGATTTTAAATCAGGGCAATTTTTCAAAATTGCGAATTATTGAAAAGTAGGTCAACTTTTGGTAACCATAGCAACATAAATATAAGGTTTAAAGTTTTAAAAACATTCTTTTGTGAAATTTGATATGTTATTGAATTATGATATAAGTTATTGAAGTATGTTGTGTATTTGTAAATGTAAATAAAATCTACTTCAAAATCGTGAAAAATCATTTCATTTCCTCAGTATCCATGGCAACAACAAAAAAAAATCCAAAAAAATAGAAAAAACGAAAAAAATTGAAAATGAATGGCATCATATGTCTAGTTTCATTACTGTGGTCAGTTTAAAGTCAAAAAATAAAAATCGAAATTTTTTGAGTTTCCAAAAAAGCTTGATGGTTCGTGTCAGGCTCTCTTAACTGCATAATTATGATGCTACTCCAATACTGAGCTAAATTTAAACAAGGTCTTGAGGAGTTGCTTCTGAGGCTAGTTGTCTTTGAATGTATATAACGCTGGCTTTTTCATTTTTGAGCAAGTTTTTTAGCTCACCTGAGCACGAAGTGCTCAAGGTGAGGTATTGTGATCTATCAATGTCCGGCGTCCGTCTGTCCGTCTGTCCGTCACGGCGTCAACAATTTCTTTAAATGACATCTCCTCCTAAACTACTGGGTCAAAATCAACCAAACTTGGCAGAAATGTTCCTTGGGTGGTCCCTTATGAAAATTGCTAAAAGAATTGAAATCCATGAAAAACTCTGGTTGCCGTGGCATCAGAAAATGGGAAATTTCATAAAAGCTCAACAATTTCTTTGAACGACATCTCCTCCTAAACTACTATGTCAAAATCAACCAAACTTGGCAGAAATGTTCCTTGGGTGGTCCCTTATAAAAATTGCTAAAAGAATTGAAATCCATGAAAAACTCTGGTTGCCGTGGCATCAGAAAATGGGAAATTTCACAAAAGCTCAACAATTTCTTTGAACGACATCTTCTCCTAAACTACTGGGTCAAAATCAACCAAACTTGGCAGAAATGTTCCTTGGGTGGTCCCTTATAAAAATTGCTAAAAGAATTGAAATCCATGGAAAACTCTGGTTGCCGTGGCATCGGAAAATGGGAAATTTCATAAAAGCTCAAAAATTTCTTTAAACAACATCTCCTCCTTAACTTCTGGGTCAAAATCAACCAAACTTGGCAGAAATGTTCCTTGGATGGTCCCTTATAAAAATTGCTAAAAGAATTGAAATCCATGAGAAACTCTGGTTGCCGTGGCATCGGAAAATGGGAAATTTCATAAAAGCTCAAAAATTTCTTTAAACGACATCTCCTCCTTAACTTCTGGGTCAAAATCAACCAAACTTGGCAGAAATGTTCCTTGGGTGGTCCCTTATAAAAATTGCTAAAAGAATTGAAATCCATGAAAAACTCTGGTTGCCGTGGCATCGGAAAATGGGAAATTTCATAAAAGCTCAAAAATTTCTTTAAACGACATCTCCTCCTTAACTTCTGGGTCAAAATCAACCAAACTTGGCAGAAATGTTCCTTGGGTAGTCCTTTATTAAAATTGCTAAAAGAATTTAAATCCATGAAAAACCATGGTTGCCGTGGCATCGGAAAATAGGAAATTTCACAAAATTTCAACTATTTCTTTAAATGACATCTCCTCCTTAACTTCTGGGTTTAAATCAACCAAACTTGGCAGAAATGTTCCTTTGGTGGTCCCTTATAAAAGTTGCTAAAAGAATTGAAATCCATGAAAAACTCTGGTTGCCGTGGCATCGGAAAATGGGAAATTTCACAAAAACTTAACAACTTCTTTAAACAATATCTTTTCCTTAACCCCTGGGTTAAAATCAACCAAACTTTGCAGAAATATTCCTTTGGTGGTCCCTTATAAAAATTGCTAAAAGAATTGAAATCCATGAAAAACTCTGGTTGCCGTGGCATCAGAAAATAGAAAATTTCACAAAAACTTAACAACTTCTTTAAACGACATCTCCTCCTTAACTGCTGGGTTAAAATCAACCAAACTTGGCAGAAATGTTCCTTGGGTGGTCCTGTATGAAAATTGCTGAAAGAATTGAAATCCATGAAAAACTCTGGTTGCTGTGGCATCAGAAAATGGAAAATGTCATAAAGCTCATCAATTTCTGTAAACAACATCTCCTCCTAAACTACATGGCCAAATTCTTCTCTTGGACCACAATGCGTAACATATGCAAAGTTATTTGGCATTATTAAAACATTACTCAGGTGAGCGATTTAGGGCCCTCAGGGTCCTCTTGTTTTTCATAGCCTAAATATGTAGATCTAACTCGGTATCATATATAAGAGATTGGTAGAAAAGCAATATACATGTATAGCCTTTCATCTTGTAAAATTGAGCCTATACATGAAAACTTGTTAAATTGGGGAAAATTAATTTAAATTTCATCTTTCTGCCCTTGGTTGCTTTTGATGCTTATGTATCTACCTATAAAACTATTCATCATACATGATGTATGTGTGATGAACATATGCAGTTCCAGGACAGGTAGGAATCATCGCCGTTAATCCATTTCTTTACCAGCTTCAGACAGACTTTTCTGTTTTCTCACTGCCGATGTGATAGCATGCCTTCCCTAAACATGTCAACAAACTAAGCTAAATTTTGTCAGTGGATCAATTTGGAGACATTATTGTTGTCGTTTTCCAATTAGACTTCTTTTATTGATGGTGTGCTTTATTGTTTGCAGATGAGTATGTCAGTCTAGGATGAGAATTATGTTCTTTGAAATGCTATGATTATAATATTCCGATCGTTTATACGATCTAAAGCACCCGATTAATTAATTACAACTGATTGAACAATATTCATTACTCAAATGCACCTCATATGCTTTAATATATCCATCAAAAGACATTGTTCTTGTTCGATTAATTTTACTGATATCACAGACTACCAATCAAGTGGTACCCCCTTACTAGATTTGCTTTTTGGAATTATGTTTTTTGAAATGCTATGAATAAAATATTTCAATCGTTAACACTTTTTAAAGCACTTGCATGATAAATAATAACTGATTAAATTATTAAGCAATTTTCATTACTTAATTATAGCTTTAAATGCTGGAATCTATCCATCAAAAGTCACTGTTAATGTTCGATTAATTTTGGTAAATAGCAGACAACCAATCAAGTCATTCTTTCTGTTTACTTTGGATAAACTTCGGGACCCATAAACTTCTACTTTCACTTCGTAAAAGTCATTGCAAGAGATTGGGGGAGAGTAAGGAAATAGCCTGGAACTTTCATTCATCAATTTTCTTTTTTGATTATGAGAACCAAATGTCCGGAAAATTAACCGTAAAAGAAAAAGTGCAACTATCGATAGTTGAAAATTGCAATCGATTGTCGCCGATTTTGGGCTCAATCCGATAGCTTTCGATAGCTGGCGACTATCGACACAACACTAAGTACTAGCTTACTTGAAGTGTAGTGATCGTCTAGTTTGAAGAAATTACACCTGCTAAACATTCATGTAGAATTTTTTTAAGCAGACATTATGAGCATGACATCATTACTATTCTCGACAGACACTTGCATAAGGTTCCGTTTTTATTACTTACAATAAGAAATACTCATGTAGGCGGGGGGGGGGGGTAGATGAGATTCGTACCCAAATTGTTTTGTACTTTTCTGTGACTTTTCCTAATTATTACCAGATTTGATAAAATCAACACTACTTCCAGACTGTGAAAGTGTTATACAAAAATCCAAACATATTCCTGTTTTCTGGGTAGCATTGGAACTCTGAATCATCAAATTCCAGCCCTAAATGTTCTTTGTAGTCATAAAGTAATTCATTATAGAATATATAATAGATCTATTGCTGTTTAGTAGACAGTTCCGCTTCTGTTTGTTACAGTTCCAATTCTGTTGGTTACATCTGACTGGTCATAACATAATTATGAATGAATAGTTAACTTATGAATTAAATTTGATTTTGATATTCAGAACGATTCCACCATTTTGTTCAATAAAAACCCTTTGACAGGCTGGATGCCTATATTTTGTTAAACCTAGAAAATCAAATACTATAAATGCTGCATTTGCTCCTGTCTTTTTAAATATGGCCAATATTTTGGTTTTTATAGTTAACTGATTATTCCAAGATAGGACTCTTAAAATTAACACAAGGACTCTCAAAAATTATAGCTGAGAGTCCCAAGGACTCCTTCTTTACAAGATCTAGGGAAAACCCTGAATGAGTAATTAAATGAAAGTGATTTTTATTGTAACTTAATAATGGAATCTAATAATACCACTGCACTTTCCATAATTTTCAAACCATTCGGAGATCTATAACAAAAGAAATCTCCCATAATCCGATGATAGATTATCATTGAAAATATTTTTCCCCGTGGAGTGCCTCAAATCATGTCAGTGTCGATTTGTGACGTCATGACTTTGCGTTACTTATTCTAGTAATATGACGTCATAGAAATGAAAAGAGGGGCAACTGTGGGGAAAAAAGATACATGTATATACATGTACGCTGTGAGCGAGTTTTTCCAAACGAATAATCTGTAATAATTATTGTTTGAAAGAACATTCCGCTCCACACGTTTTTTCACTGTCAGAAAACGATTTCTATCGAAAACAGAATAATTGACTGTTAAAGCACAGAAAATATTGAGGTAAGAGGCGATATTTCTGACTATCATCAAATTGCTTCCTTTTTCTCAATGTTTTTCCAAACAATCTACTGAGGTCAAATACGGGACTTTAATATTAAGAAAAAGGTTTGAAAATTTGAAGAATTCGTTATTAAATGTGCCGAAAAATATGGTCCTTTCTAAATAAAGTCATGCTAATTGTCAGGATGATTCTGATTTTGCTATTTGTGGGCATCAAAACAAAGAATTGGTTAGGAAAAGGTTAACATAATAAACGATCATTTCAAATTTAATCCAAATTTGAAGCAGGCTGTAGACTGATACGTAGATCTACTAAGAAGAAAAGTTTGGTGTAGATTGCAGAATAAGAAATATTGAGGGAAAAGCAAAGTCAGCATGTTTTTTTTTCTCTCAAAACTTTTGCTATTTCGTTCGAGAAGATCTATGTAATTCATTGTTTGTTTCTTATTTAGCCTTCCCAAGCAAGGCCTGGTTTTGATGAATAATACTTATATATGAAGAGAAAATAGATCTACTTTAAAACATTTTGGCAAAATTTAAGAGCATCCTGATAACCAGTATTTTCTCCTTCTGTCTCAATAGACTAGATCTACTTTGATATGTAAGCATTTAGTGTGCTGTGACTATGTTGTGATGGGATTTCTCTTTCTTCTCTTCGCTGAGGTTTCTCTATATTCCAAACGATCTACGCGGCTCGGCTGATAAGTTGTCTCTCAGACTCGGACCCGTAGGCCCAGGCCAGATACGATATTTGGTTCTAATTCTTGCGACTTATTACACGAATCCAAGCTCTGCTTGTATTTGCCTCTTTCGATAAAGCTTGTGCAGTTCAAAATTTCCAATTCTATCCGCAAAATTATGTCATTCAAAAATGCAGTAGCGTTTCATTCCCACTGATAGCGCTTGTTTACATTGACATCAGAAGACGGCATACCGTCCCGCATGAACGACAACTCTGTCACAACGGAATTACGAAAATCTGGAATTGGCATGAGCAATTTCTGCAAAATATACATGTATGATAAAAGGTAAACATGTGTTTGAATTGTGTTCATTCAGTTTTATATGTTAACTGAAAATAGAGTTAAAATAAAGTTTAAATATTATTTTCCTGTCTAGATGTTGTTTTTTTCTGGACAAGTAAACTTTGCCTTCGGACAAGTAGAAATTTGAATTCAACTTGTCCGAGGACAAGTGGAAAAAATTCCATATTTTCACACTCCTGGTAGAGGTGTTTCGGATGGTAGGACCACCAGGTGTTGCCAAATAAATTGCGTCCACGGATCTTCATGTAGCAGCTCCCTCTTCTGGTTTTAAAGAGAAGCCAGGGATCATTGCAACCAAGCTGCAATATCATAGCCACAAACTTGATGATGGGTATTGGTTTGTGAAACCCAGATTAAAATTCAAAAAGGGTTTGGTTACATTATTGCAATAATTTAACCGAAACCTTTTTGAATTTTGATTTGGGAACCAATATCCATCATCAAGTTTGTGGCTACGACATCGCAGCTAATTGTAATCATACACCCAAATGCGGTTTAAGTATTGACTGTTATGATGATTAAAGTTTTCCAATGGGCCATTATGGCTAGAAGAAATATATTTGTCAAAATAAATCTCTGCTAAACACGTTCCCCAAGGAAGGAAATGATCATCTTTCTATATACAGCCTGACTCCCCTTTCAGGGGACCTGTTTTTTTTATGCTCCCCGAAGGGAGAGCATATAGTCGCCGCTTCGTCTGTCCGTCCGTCCGTCCGTCCGTCCTGTCCGTCCGTCATTCCGTCCGTCCGTCCGTCCGTCCGAAGCAATATCTCCATAACCCTTGGGCCAAATTAAATGAAACTTACCATGTGAACTCCCTGTGACAAAATGCCGATGTACTTTTCCCCGTTTTTGGATTTGAGGCCTTGTCATGGGAAAAGGGGACTTATGGTGAAATATAGTTTTTCTCTAATTTCTCCTAGTCTAATGGTCAGAATTTGATGAAATTTCATATTTGAGTAGCAAATCAGATGCCCTTGACAATAAAGTGCTCTCCATGGCATACATTTATTGTGACAATGCCTTATTCGGGGAGCATTGTCCGTCTCTGACGGCCCTTGTTCTCTCTGTGCTCTCTGACTAGAGTGGTCCAAGATGGCAGATTAAACCGTGTCTGCGTGTATTGAAGTAAATCAGTGTGTAATGTTTTATTGTTTGATTAAGAAATATGTCACATTTTTAGAAAGTGATCTGTGTAATTCCAGGATGGAGCAGCCAAAGTTTGTGCTATGGCCTGGTCACCGAGCAATAACAAGTTTGCTGTGTGTACATCAGACAGAGTTATTCTGTTGTTTGATGAACAGGGAGAAAAGAGGGACAAGTTCTCACTCAAACCAGCAGATAGCAAGGTAAGGTGTCAGAGATAAGAGGGAGTGTAAGCTTTACAAAGCACTGAGTCTAAGGAACAACTATTCTACAGAAATACAATGTATTTCCTGTTTCTACTTATTATTAAAAAGATTAATGGTATTGCTCTGAAACTTTGCGCATGCTTTTTTTTTACCCTAGTATCAGTCTCTAGACAAAGATTAATTTCGCTGACTTTTAATTTAGTGGAATTTTAGCCATTTTCAGACTTTTCTGAATTTTTTCACTATCCAGCACTTGATAATCATGCTTTGCTGTCCTCTGGCAGCCCTTGTTAAAATTGCTTACAACGTGGTCCCTTCCAAAATAACTAAATCTGTTACTTTTACAAAACTTTAAGGTAGAATACCCGTAATGCCGCCATTTTGAGATTTATAAATCACCATTTTTTTTAGAGGCTTGGTGACGTATCCAAAATTATTCGGATGCGGTTGTAAACATTTGGCGGCAGAGAGTTCCACCACCAAATGTTTTCAATCGCGCCGGAATAATTCCGAAGTTCCGCGAATCTCATTGGGATAATTCTACCTTAATACAAATTAAGGAATTTTTTCACTTTTTTATAACCACCATTCCAGCACTCGATAATCAAACATGCTATCTTCTGACTTGCTGTCTAATCTATAAATCATTGTTTTGTTTTTGTTATTTTCAGTATGGTAAACGCAGCTACACAGTGAAAGGGATTGCATTTTCTGGGGACTCTACCAAACTTGCTATAGGACAGACAGACAACATTGTTTATGTTTATAAAGTTGGAGATGATTGGTAAGGGTCTGAAATTTTACAACTCCTAATTGTTGGGTCTAAATCAGAACATTAACCCATTATCAAATGGCAACATTTTATACTTGTTCGAATTCAAAGAAGTTACAGAGGACAATTTAAAGTGCACCAAATTTTACATTGTTTTGTCTTTGTAGAAAATAGTATGGGAAATGAAGAAATTGTTTGTCACAAGCAATTTCTTCATTTCCACAATATTTTCACAAGCCTTTTCTTGTAAGGGAGTCAAAAAGAGTCAATGTGTGGGAATGGGTTAATCCTCTCCCCAAACAAGACCTAGTTTTGATGTTCCTATTACAATAGGCTTGGGAAAACAATGAAGCAAAAGAAGAAAATGCTGATGATCAGAATTTTCTCCGTTTGTCTCAATATTTTCCATGCTATCTTTTATGCAAATTCATTCTTGATGACCTTCCATTTTGACGTCAAGGGCAGCATTTGTATTGGACAAGTGTAGGCTTATGTTTGGGAAATGGTTAATTAAACTATATTTTTGCATCAACTCCTGTTATCTGCCTTTAGAAGTATGGTCATTATATATGATGATGTCTCATCTAGAACCATTATACAGCACATTTTGGGTTTTATTAACCCATTACCAAACAGTAAAGATTTAGACAGGTCTAAGATAGATGACAATTTCAAGTGATTGAAATTTTACATTGTTTGGTCTGTTTGGGTAGAACACAATTTGGAAAATGAAGAAATTGCTTGTCACAAGCAATTTCTTCATTTTCCACAATGTTTTCCAAAGCCATTATCTATTAGGCAGTCAAAAGGAGTCATTTTGTTGGAATGGGTTAAGATGCAGGATTATTGTATAGAGTTAATAGGGATAACATAAGAAATCACCTATTGGTTGACCAAAATTTTATTGAGAGACCTGCCATTACAAAATGTGTTTTGTGTTTTATATATTTGTTCATTTGCAGGGGTGAGAAGAAAGTGATCTGTAACAAGTTTATACAACAGAGTGCTGTTACATGTTTAATATGGCCCCCAGATCAACCCATTGTGTTTGGACTAGCTGATGGAAAGGTATGTCCTCAATTCTGTTGTTTAGGTATTTTTTAAAGAGAAGCAAAGGCTTAACCCATTAACATGCAATGACTCTTTTTGACTCCCCTAAAGAAAACAAATTTGGAAAACATTTTGGAAAATGAAGAAATTGCTTGTGACAAGCAATTTCTTCATTTCCCACAATATTTTCTTAACAAAAATAACAAAAACAAAGAATGAAAAAAATCTTTCACTTTAAATTGTTGTCTGCAACATCTTTGAATTTTGCGCAGTCTAAAATTTTGTTGTTTGGTAATGGGTTAAAAGAAAAGTTATTAGGTTTTTTGTTTATTTCTGTATTTATATGTTTAGTTTTGTTACATGAAGCATTTATAAAAGATAACCACTGATCATTCAATAATAAACTTGATATATTGAATTATTTGGGTTTAACGCCACTTTCAACTTCTATCGCAGCAGCTTGGGCACCTTACCATGAATTCCTGTTGTTTCTCATACAAATACTACCACAACATCCTTACTGAGCCTCCAGCTGCTAGTGCACACACATTAACAATGTTAAACCACTGGTTAGCGACAATTTTGTCGGATAGGATATTCCCTGCAGCCGGGGATCAAACATAAAACCTCTCAATTGAGAGTCTGATAGAATGATATACAATTTGATGATGCTGTATTCCTTCTGCTGTATTCCTTCTGTTTACAACAGGTTAGAGCAGCTAATGTGAAAACAAACAAATCATCCACTATATATGGAACAGACTCTTATGTGGTTTCACTGGCTTCAAAGTAAGTGACTTTTGTACATTTGCACTTTTTAATTTGATAACTTAACCCTTTCGTTTGCAAGCGCGCTTTAAAGCGCGGTTCAGGAATGCCTATACTGTTTAGGGGGGCATGGGCTTTTAAAAGCAATTTTAACACTATTTAAGTTATGATGACATCGGAAATATTGCGCAATATTGTTATGTTCTCGTAAAATGTGAAGAAAAACACAGTTTTGGGGTTTGTATGAGCTGTAACGATGGTCAGGAGGGTTCAATATTCTGAAGAAGGGGTCCGGCGAATCACCATGTCAGTGCCGGACGATGATGATAGCGATTACCTTGATTTTTATGCCCCCCGATAGGGAGGCATCATAAATTTGACTTGTCCGTCTGTCCGTCCGTCTGTCCGTCCGTCTGTCCGTCATTCCGTCCAAAAACTTTAACATTGGCCATAACTTCCTTATTACTTAACATATTCGCTTCATACTTTACCACAACATTCCTTGGTACATTACCTTTCTGTAGGCACATACTTTGGTGACCTTGACCCCTGGATGACCTTGACCTTGAACATAGATTGACCATAATTTAAAATCAAAGCGGTGTCGGGGGCATTGTCATCTTACAGTGACAGCTCTTGTTTTGGGGGTAAAAAGGTGATTTGAACATTAGAAATGTTTCGGAGACTTCGAATAGTGACTCCGATAGTGATTCCAATAAGGGTGGTTCCAAAAAAAATGCCTCCTTTTTAATAAGAGAGAATAACTTTATGGTTTTGGCACGAAAATAACTGAATTATGCACCAGAATGTGTATCTTGTAGTTCTCTATAAGTGTGGAAAATTTCATGCCTCTATCACAAGCCATTCAAAAGTTATGAGCAAAAAGGTGGTCAAAATGTCACAAGTGAAACACTTTTTGCGTGACATTTTGAAATTACTCCTCAATTCAACATTGGATTTTAAATGCACCTATGGCTTTACTAGTATAATTTTCTTTGCAGTAAAACTTTAACATTTTAGCTGTAAGAGAGACTGGTTTTTATGGTAATATGGTGTGATATATTCACATATGTTGATATATATCGTGAGCATACCCCTTGAACTTAAATTCATGTAAATTTTCCAATGGTTAGCATTGCAAGTGTCATATTTAAGCTATTATAAAGTATATGGCTAAAAGAATGGTTTTGATATAACTGATATTCACTTAGCTATGATGTAAATCTCACAAAGTATCAGAAATATAAAAAATCTTAACATGAGACACAATTCATTAGAGTATGGTGGAATTGTCACAAGTGAAACATTTGGCATTTCAGGTGTCAGCATTTTGTTAATCATTGGTAGATTTATCTTCTTTTACTAGTTTCTAGATCCAGTAGGTTTAACCCTTTCCCAAACGACAAAATTTTAGGGTGGTCCATTTTGAAAAGTGCTGCAGAAAACAATATGGATGTAATTAAAGATAGGATTTGCGTAAAATATGGCACAGAAAATATTGAGACAAAAGGAGAAACTGCTGGTTATCAGCAGTTTCTTCTTTTGTCTCAATGTTTTCCAAGGCCTTTTCTATTAGAGACGTCAAAACCAGGTCTTGTTTGGGAAAGGGTTAAAGAAAATCTGGAGAGAAGATCAATAAATAACTTGAGGTAATAGCTTCACTATCTGAGTTTTTTGGCCGTCACAAGTGAAACGCTCTTTTGGCACCTTAATTAAACACATGTAATTTGAGTTTTTCCAAAAGATTTGCACTTTTCTTTCATTCTAATTATTCAAATATGATAAAGGAATAGATTCAATACAATTCTAACCATGAAAACTTATTCAAGAAAAAATATTCCAAGAAAAACATTGAAATTTTTCAATTATGTGATTTTAGACTAGCATATTTTATTTGTGTGACATGTAATGTAAGCATATTTACCACCAAATGATAGTTTAGGATATTTATTTTCTGAATGTAATTAAAAGCACAAAAAGAAAAACATGCAGGAAATATTGTACACAAGTATTGAACCTTACTATAAGTGTTTCACTTGTGACAAAAATTACAAAATTCTACTTTTTTTGCACAATTCTTTTTTATTTCTCTTAGACAAGATATATATTGGAAAGACAGTAAAGGCCTGAAATAAAATGTATCATTTGAAGGATTTCATACAGAAATATTAGTGAAAATAGCAGGTATTTAAGCTCAAAGGGATTCTTTAAGAAAAAACAGAGAAAAACTAATAAATCAGAAGATAATGGTGGCCCTAAGTGGCTTACCTGACACCAACATGCTACATGGCATCAAGATCATCTATAAAAAATATATTGGAATGCAGAATAAGAACAAATTTATGTAATAAACAGCAAATTTGTCTGATTCATGGGCACTTTTGTGTCTAAAATGATGAGATTCCTAGCAGACTAAAAAATCAATCTCATCAGAGGTCTTAGGCTTACAGATGTTTGGCTTGATTTGTCAATATCAATTTTCTGGATACTAAAGTGCAATCAAAGTAAAAAGGGAGAAATTTGTCATTCTAAGGCAAATAACTTAAGATACTTTCATGTATGATTCTAATCAGGCCATATATCAAACTTATCCAGGGTCTGGTCACTAATTTTTGTCAATAACTTTTTTTTCTTGATCATTGCTGGACATTATTTGAAATTAGAGTAAAACAACAGTTTTGTCTCAAAGATTGTAATAATAAACTTTTTATGATAATTTGTGCACTTGTTTCTCCAAGGTTTTAATGTCAACACGTTACATAGAATTATTTTCTGAATTGGCCAATTTTGTGGGTGCTAGAGCAAAAACAAAATTAAAAAAATATTTGTCAAAAATATGCGCCTTTAAGTTAGGATATCATATGTGTTTCTGATAAGGCTGAAAGTTTAAATCCTTTTGGAACTTTTTGTAATTTAATATTAGATCCAATTTTTGACTTGGTTAATACTCCTTCGTGCTAGAGTCTTGTGAAATAAAGTCAAAAACATTAGTTTTGTGTAAGCCAATGGTTCAAATTTCATGCTTTTCAGCCCTGATCAAGCCAGAATTGTCAAAGTCCACCAGATCTCATAGTCAAGCACATCTTGAATGATCAATATCTATGATTGCTAAATTACAGCAAAGAGAAATTGAATTGCTGATATTTGTTATTGCATCAGTGAAAAACGGCAATTCTGTCGTAATGTCAACTCAAGGGCCCATAACTCAGGAAGTGCTACATTTATCAGGCTGAAAGTGAAAGTTTAGTCAGACCCAAAGTTAAGCTGATCAGAAATCTCAATATGACCAAATATTCCAAGTTTAGTCTTGATTTCTCAATATTTAAGGGTGCTACAGTGAAAACAGTCAAAAACACCAATTTTGTCAAACTCAAGGGCAAATAACTCAGGATATGCAAATAAAAACAGGTCAAAAGTCAAATTCTTTTAAGATCTTACAGTCACAAACATTTTGTTTAAGTTTTGTCTTGATAATATTCAATGTAAAGGAATTCTAGATTGACTTCACTGAAATTGTCACAAGTGAAACACATTCTGTGAAAACTTTGGCCACATAGTAACTTCAGTCACCCTGGTCCAATTCCTTTGTAATTTAGCAAATGATAAGAGAAAAGTCATAAGTCTAATAAAACTTACTTGTTTTTGCTGTAAGATGTGCATTTTTTCGTACAGAAAAACTTTTGTAAGTACACATGTAAAAAATTGGGCCAAATATTCAGGAAAAAAACTTGAAAAACATAAATAAGCATGTTATCTTTGAAAGATTTGTTTAAAACATGTATTCATATATCCCTCATTAATAGCAGGGGAAAATTTTCATATTCTTCTTGATATTTGACTTCAGATATTGAGTTAAAATAATCTAATATCTGTGAAAATTTGATTTCAAAATTGCCAAAAATCTAAAAATTTTAGTATCTTGCTCATTTTCTACCCTAAAACCATTACTAGTTTCTCAAAATTCAACATTTCCTGGATCAAATACAGTAGAGAAAACTTTGACGAAATGGGTTTGAATTTCAACCCCCAATGTCACGCTTTTGCTGCATTTTTTTTGGAACTACCCATAACCCTAAACCGAATCCAGTCCCAAATAGTAGGGGTGGGGGTGGTCGGGGGTCGTGGCAGGGGGCCTGACAGGGGTCATGGGGCTAGAGGTCGAGATTTTGATGAGATGCAAATTTTCTATCAGTTACTTATCATATTGTTTAAGGAAATTGAATAACCTTTCCAATGATATATAGGTTTATGGGTATTCTGCTAGTAAAATCTATTTATTAAGCATGTGTATACACGAAATGCTTGGAAATAGGGAAAAATTCATTTCTGGGAAATAATTCTGCAAATGAAAGGGTTAATATACATGTATACGACAAAGATGATGCTAATTCTAATTGAGAGCTGATGTGAATTAGATTAGAAGCATTTGTTTAGGGCTGTTAATAAGGTAATTTGGCTGTATAAAATATTTCCTTAAAAGTCATATAGGTCATATGATGTTGCTTTGCTGGACATCCATCTGTCTGTATGAAATTCTTATACATTGGCCTTTTCTCCAAAAGTATTCAACATACATAGCTAAAAATTGGTATGTAGCTTTCTTTCCATGATATTGTATCTGTTCCATGCAATATGAACTTCCTCAAGGTCACCCATTAAAGGGCGACGGTAACAGATGGTCTAATTGCAAAAAATGATTTTTTTTGAAAAAATATGCAAAACTTTTGTGTTGACCACCTCGGGATGGTTAATAATATGCGATTCAGACAGAGAATGAGCCGAAATTACAAGACAGATAGCTGAATTTTGGGAGAATCCAAGCCTAAATTCAACCCCATCACTGATGGGGTTAGAATTATTTTTAAATTGTTGCGCATGCGCATACAGCGCGGACCATGATTCAAACGAGATTCATACTTAAATTTCAATATGACGTCATCATGTATGTTGTGACGTCATTTAAGAAAGTCGCATGTCCTACTGTTTTGACCTACTTTCGACATCGCTTCATGAATTTGGTATCAAATTGCGAAAAAATGAGTCGTTGCTTCAATAGTTTCTCGTAATCATTTAATCAGGTCATATAAAGCTTAAAAAGTGTACATTTCGTTTGTATTTGACAATTTTTGGGTCCAAATCTGGGAAATAGTAGCTTTAAACCTTATCAACCCTTTACATGAAAAGTTAACATGAAAACTAAACATTGCCATTTCGGAGACATTCATGTTTCACAAACATGCCTTGTTATCTGCTTAAAGGCTACCAAGCTTGGCAATTTATTGCACCGTATATTGGAAGAAAATCATTAAATTAACGTGTTTTATAAAAGATCCGCCAAACTCGGTTGTTTTAAAAGTTTTATTTGCGTTTCTTTACATCGTTGAAAAACTGATTTTCGAGAAAATAAAGATCGGCAATTTCCGTAAAATTGCCACGGATTGACGTCATCAATGGCTTGACTCCGCCCCCAATCTAGACCATGAGGTGTCTGACAAAGATAATGTGTTCGACTTTTCTGTCATATAGCGAAGTCTCAGTTTTTATTCATTTCTCGATCGTAAGAGTAATACAGACAAACTTAAACCGTTCTTTGGCACATTCCTTAATTCACTTACGACCTATTCTTTGACTGTTTTAACATTTTTTCTAACATTTACTGAGGACGAATTCCGTGTTTTGAGTATCGATTGGGGAAGTCGCTTTATGACAGAAAAGTCGGACATTTAACTTTTTCAGAAATTTCAGACTTTCCGGGAAATGACCCATGACTGCCCGTTTTTCCCGCCATGACGTCATTCAGTGGCAAGTATGACGTCATAATTTCATGTCGGAAGTTTAGCGTATTTTCTTCGGCAAAGACCGGAAAAGACCAAAATATCCAATTTAAAAGACGAAATAAAAACGCTTCTAATGTTGGAAAATTGTAGAAACTTTGATATGTGGTTAATAGTAATGTGTTCTTTCGGCACAAGACTTTAATTTTGCCAATCATCGGACACTTTAAATTTTACAGTTTCAAATTGAATAAGTTCAAAATCACATCAACTATCTCTTCTTGGAAGTTCTGACCTGAACATTTATGATATAGATTACCACGGTGGGGATTGTGCATGATGGGATGGATAACGAATACGAAGTATACGGACAAATTTGCCTCGCTTCAGGTAAGAAATTGTGCTATAATTTTCTTATTTCTGCTCCACTTTTCAAGCGGTTTGTTGCATGTACCCCGCATTAGTGAGCTCTTTCCTCGGATATATGACTTGTTTGTAGAATCTTTGTACTTTGTCCAAAAATTGATCCCAACCAACCAGAAAAACAACAAAAAAATCAGGCCCTTTTTCTAGTCGGTTGGGATCGGTTTTTGAGAAAAGTACAGGGAAGTTCCAGATAAATAATACATTTGAGAAAAGGGCTCAGTAAGACGGAGCACATGCAACAAACCGCATGAAAATTGACGCAGAAATAAGAAAGTTATTGCACAAATTCTTACCTGAAGCGTGGTTAATTTGGCCGTAGTCGTTGCCATTTCGCTTTCTGGTCGGTTGAGACAATATTTCGGAAAAAGTATCATGAGTTATCTAATATGTCATACATCCGATGAAAGAGCTCGATAAGGCGGGGTACATGCAGCAAACCGCTTGAAAATTGATACAGAAATAACAGAGTTATTCAGAGCTCCAGATAATTTTTTGAGGCAAGGGGTATTTACCCCTCAGAATTTTTTCCAATGCGTATTTCCAGATAATTTTTTTAGGCAGGGCGTATTTACGTTCTTGTTCGGGAAAGGACTAAAATAAACAGGAACACCCGACCCGAACGACCCACTTTCATTTTCGGGTTCGAGGTCATCTAACCGCGGTATGTTTCTGACCATTGAGGTTTTTTTTTTCTGAACAAGATTACCATCGTGTGCTATCTTTGCCTGTAGGGCCACTTCAGAACGAATATTGGCAAAAATTGCCTAAAGTTACGATCTGCTAAGCAGTGGATTTACTCGTTTTCAGGTTTGAAAAGATAACAAACACATTCGAGTTGTCATTTACGATTAACGGATGGACGCAATGATCTGTTAAATCGAGTAACGATTTGCTTTCACGGAGATAACCGATTGATTGAAATTCAAACAAATACAACACTCGGCATCATTCGGTAGATCTACAGAATAGCAGATTGTCGCTCGGCTGGTCACAGTGGTGACGTAATTGGTATTCCCCAATTATTCAAGACTGTGATTGGCTGATTAAAGTCGTAATAGATATATCGGATAGCTGACTGCCGTACCCTATTTTTTACAGACAAAAAGTTTGTGTTAATTGTTGGAATTTCCTAGTGTATGCTTTTTCTCGACATTTTCCGATCTTGATACGCTAACTGGCAATTATCAAATGCGTTTTCATTATTTTGAATGCGTATTTGTACGCATTTTTATAAAAGTTAATGCGTATTCAGACCAAATCAATGCGTATTTTACGCAAATACGCATCCTATCTGGAGCTCTGGTTATTGCAAAATGTCTTACCTGAAGCGAGGCGAGTTGGCATCAAATTTTGTGCAAAAAATAGACTGAGTTTACCGTTATGTTTTGATAAACCGTCGGTGTTGTTATAACATCTCGTAACTACGGTTTGATTCAAGCCGTGGTTACGAGATTTTATAACAACACCAACGAAATACTATTTATTTGTCCGAAATTTCGTCACGGTTTACTTGATAAAATCGTTCCCTATTGTCGGTAGTCGTTATCCATCCCATCATGCACAATCCCCACCGTGATTACTGTATTGTTTAAGTGAATAAATGCTCCTTTTGACTGAAAAACTTCCCCTTCTTTCAGTCCATCAGGGAAGGGATTTCTGTCCGGCCATGCTGATGGTAGTATTGTAAGGTTCTTCTTTGATGATGAGGGATCAGGAGACCAACAGGTAAATTTAAAGTGTAAACCTTTTTACTGTTTCCCAAGCAACAAAATTTTAGGGTCCCATTTAAAAGCTGCTGCAAATGACAAAACTGATGTTAAAAAAGGAGGGATTTGTGTAGAATATAGCCAAGTTTCTTCTTTTGTCTCAATGTTTTCCGAGCCTTTTCTATTATGGACATGAAAACCAGGTCTTATTTGGGAAAGGGGTCAATATAATGTCCCTTTCTTAAACATTAGGCCGGGCAGGGTAAACATAAATTATAGGTTTTAGTATTTCAAATGGAACTCTTAGGTTTGAATCACAATTTCAAAATAATAGTAAGTATTGCTCATGCTAATAAGAAATCTTAAAGGTGTACATATAAATCAATGAAATTTATATTTTTGGTCTCAATTTGATAATCTGAATTATGAGGGAGCACTACATGCTTTTGATTAATTTTGGTAACTAATGTAAATAGAGAAAAACAATTTGCAATGTAAAACCTAACATATCACTGTCTCTTCACAGGGAAAGATCAGCACCCACCCCTGTCCACCATATGCCCTAGCATTTTCCCAGAATGCTATAGTAGCAGCGGGATGTGACAAGCGAATCATCGCATATGGACGAGAAGGGAGAAGCTTTCAACACTTTGATTATAGCCGGGATGATGATGAGCACGAGTTTACGGTGGCTGTCTGTAGTCCCAGTGGTCAGTCCATTGTTGTTGGTAGTTATGACAGGTGAGATTAGAAGTCCAAGTGTTATATTTACCATTGTATGAGCAGAGAAGATATTTGTATGCCATTACATTGATAAATCAATCATTTGAAGGGAACATGTGGGGCCTGTTTCATCAAAACATTTAAGACATATTTTTGACCTACGGGTGTCTTAAATATCGCTTAAAAGAACAACCGCATAACACAGGTCTTGATTTATTGGCGATAACGTTCCTTGCCCCAAACTTGTCGTAAGTCATCGGGGGTAAGTCAAAATATGTCTTAAATGTTTTGAAGTAACCGGCCCTTGGAGATCTTTGTAAATTTATATGTGCTTTGTACATTTATTTGTTTCACTGGTATTACAATGAATATCTTATTACTATGAAACTTATCTGAACATTTTCTTGAATTGATATCTATAATATTCACAATCTTTTGAGTATGTTCATTTTCCTTAATATTTTCTCTGCTTTTACATTCAAGATTTCTTTTTTCATCAAAAATCATATTTCACAACACATCTGAATTTAGACCAATTATAAACTTTGTTCTGTTCGTTAGAGAGGTAATCTATTTAACACAAATAGGATAACTATTCTCATTTTCACAACCAGACTGAAGGTTCTCAACTGGAGTCCTAGAAGACAGATGTGGGATGAACCCAAATTAAAGGAAATCAGGAATCTCTATACCATTACTTCACTTAGCTGGAAAAAGGACGGGGCCAGAGTCTGTGCTGTAAGTCTGTTAATCCTTTCCCAAACAAGATGTGGTTTTGTACGCCCTTAACAGAAAAGGCTTGGGAAAAGATTGAGGCAAAAGAAGAAAATGCTGATAATCAGCATTTTCTCATTTTGCCTCAATATTTTCTGTCCTATATTGTCCTAGAAGGCAGATGTGGGATGAACCCAAATTAAAGGAAATCAGAAACCTCTATACTATTACTGCACTTAGCTGGAAAAAAGACGGGGCCAGAGTCTGTGCTGTAAGTCTGTTAATCCTTTCCCAAACAAGATGTGGTTTTGTACGCCCTTAACAGAAAAGGCTTGGGAAAAGATTGAGGCAAAAGAAGAAAATGCTGATAATCAGCATTTTCTCATTTTGCCTCAATATTTTCTGTCCTATATTGTCCTAGAAGGCAGATGTGGGATGAACCCAAATTAAAGGAAATCAGAAACCTCTATACTATTACTGCACTTAGCTGGAAAAAAGACGGGGCCAGAGTCTGTGCTGTAAGTTACACCCGGTCACAATATATTCTTTCTAAAATCAGCACAGAAGAGAGTGAATTAGCACAGAAGAGAGTGAACTTCTTTAATCTAAATCACGCTATGGGAGCCTGACCAGCGGCACCTATTTTTTCGAGCAAACAAAATGGCGGACAAGGAAGTGGATTCTGACGGTCCCAGCAGTTATTTGAATGTAAGTTGTGTTTTTGTCCTATAACACCAACTTCGAAGCATAAATAGGTCGGCTTATGATTCAACTTCGTTATTGTCTTTGTCTTTAGCTCATCGGACTGGCATACATAACGTAAACGATATGCAAACGTGATAAAGAGGCGCTGCTCGTGAATTATGCATATATTTGTCCACCCTTTAAATGATTAAAAGAAATAAAACATATATTTAAGGTACACGTTATATTATCAAAATTACACTGACTACATTATTCTTTGAAAATCCAAAAGCCTAAAGATGATCGCAAATGTTAGAATTGGAATATTGATGTTTTTATTCACTGTACGAAGACCAAAAATTTCCCCGAACACGTGCATTACAGTACCGATTTTTTTGAGTCTTACTGGACGAGTATTCGGATTGAATTAATTTCATTTACGGGTGATTTGAGTTAATTTCTGTACGAGTGTTCGGAGCGTCTTATACATTTGAAGAAGATAGAAATCTTTGGTGTAAATCAGTTTAGATATTTGATTCCACATTTGTTTCTCTTTCCGCCAATCCTTATGATGATAAAATGATACAGTGATTGGAATTCATATCCGGGTTGCCAAAAAAAAAAAAAAAAAAAAAAAAAAAAAAAACACTTAAAATCACACAAGTGTATCTTTTGTAGCAAGCTCTAAAATCAATGTCTAATCTGTCAATTTTGCGAATTATCTCCCTTTGACATAAACAAATAGGGAATTTGAAATGTTTGATATTCACAAATTTATCAAGGTTTTCGATTGGAGGTTTTTGCAACATCATGCTGACTTTACAGGGCATTTTTGAACCCTTTCTTCGACTAGGATTGTTCCAGGATGTCCATGCAATGGCCATTTCAATTTCCTAAGGAGATTACATTGTAAAATTTTCAAGCTTTGGAACACAATGAAAATTCTTCTTTTAAAACATCATTTTCTAAACGTTAATACAATGTTACGAACGCTTCTTTAATTTCCGGACTGGTGACTTGACGGACTACCATTCCATGCAGTCCGGCATGGTTTGCATTCTGCTGCTTGAATTTCTGAAGGTTGAAATTGTGTAAAATTTCCGTTCAAATTGTACACCTGAAAAACGGACCCCTGTCACATTAAAAAGGTCCGTTTTTCATCCACAAAACGTAAAGCACTAAGCACAACCAAGTCAATGAACAATGCGAAACACTTTCATTTGAATTTTTTACTTGTTGTAAATTTAGAAAAAATATGGCAAGCGAAGTAGGTGTAGCGTTTTCACTTTTGTTCAGTATAGAATTTAAATCCTAGGTAGACAGAGAAGAGAGGATGAGATGAAAGAGAGACGGACATACAGAGGATATCACACGGAAATACATACATAAGAGAAATATATAAGGACTCATAGATTTAATAATGTTGGACACGTGTATACCTTTTGGTAACTTTCTGTCGTATTCAAACAATTGAGCACCCACACGCCAGCTGAACAATAAAAGAATGCTTCTTATTTGCACGTCAAATAAAGATTTCACGAACGGAAAATTTTGGATCGCGTAAAATTACACCGACTATGGAAACGAACTATGCAAGACAATGATATATACATAGTATTTTATAGGTATTTACAACAGTCTTCCATCAACCCATGTCCAAAAATACACATGAATGGAAACTTTTACGCTCGTGCAATACACGGTTCACTGCGTACGAAATCTCACATTTGTATTGTTATTGGAGACACTCCACAACGGGAAATGCTTCCGGGTCGTAGTATACAAACAAAGTTCCGTCAAAAATGGATTCGCTCCTTTTGACGCATTGATCCTGTGTCTATAGAATAGGCAGAAGCATGTGATGTGGTTCTGCATACTGGCAGACCATCAGTGTACTGCTGGGATATGTTTTAATGAATTTGTCGGGAACTAGTTTCTTGCGCGGTCGTGACCTTTCACGAGGGTGTGTCACATGCAGATCCCGAAAGAAAGGGCAAATTGCAAGAGTGGCTGTGCTAACGGGTGCGTGATTTTAGCTGATGGTGCTATTGATACCACTTTCTTGGTATTACATTAAAGACAAAGGAATGGTCTGACAGACTATGTAAAATGTGTCACAAAGACTTCTGAGAGAAGCTAGAAGCTGCCAAATTGACCCATCTTACTATATATTTAATAGGCCTGTTTCGTTGAGGAGTAACACCTATTGGTTTAGACATATCGATGGAATGAGTGGGATTTAAGGGGCGGGGGGGGTGCACCAGTTTTTCGGAACACTCGGTCATTACTATAGAAAATTAAACATTTCGTACCATATATGATTCGCTACCATATTTTCAATAATATAACACGTGATTAGAATTTACCATTTTCGATGGTAAAAGCGTATTTATTATGCGAAACTGATTTCGTCAAGATGGAAATCGGGTATTTAGAGCAAGACAGTTGTAATTGTATACACAGTTACCACTGTTTTACGTCATTTTATTCGTGTGTAGCTGATAAAAAATGCTGTAATGCACTAAAAAGTGTACTGACCTATACACTTTCTTTTTGAATTATTACCAGGACACATTGCTCAATACAATGATGGAGTTTTATCAAAGTCTATGATGTAGAACTTGAAATATTTCCAAAATATATGCAAATTTTGACATAAAACACTTCAGCTTCGTTGATCGAACTGAACACGCGAGCATGCTGTTTTACACATTTGTGCGTTTATAATAGCACATATTTTGGGTTTTCTGTTCTTATTAAATGTAAGACGTTACTTTAAATCCGTTTTCGGGACTAAACGATGATTATAGAGCATTTATAAGCATTTTAGTGACCTTGGGTAGGTGCAAGAAATTATGCATTTTTTCGCTGTAGGGGTTATACGAATGCCTATAAAATTCAAACAATATCGCTGACCATCCATTTTTATGTCATTCTTGAATTGGTAATTACATATAGTTTCAGCATACAAAAAATAAATGAATTCTTTTATTTGGAAAAATTTAGGAAACTGGAGCATTCCCCCTTAATGCTTATTTAAACTACATGGTAATATCGCTGCGACTGGAGCACCTGACTGCGCTATAGGTATCGCCCCTTCCATCAAGTCCTAGGTAATTTGATTGTTGTTTCGTAAGACATCAGTAAGTCAGAAATACGTCTTCAATGTTTTGATGAAACATGTACCAGATGTCATAGAGGATATATGCCGCGCCCTAGGATCGAAACCGGGACATCAAATTTGAAAGTGCAACGCGATGCCATTTTTGTGATAACCGCGGTCATAACCAGCCAATGAGAGAGTGTGTGCAAGAAAAACAAGAGACAGTACTAAGGCAGGCAGAACATGAGTGGTGTTAGGAGAAAATATACATTGAATACTATTTCACAGACATGTTTCATTTTTAAATCAATAATTAATGTCGATTTCGTGAATCATATGCTTTGATGAGTAGGTTCTATATTAACCATTTAGTTTATTTGTTCATTTATTTCATCATCAAGACAGTGCTGTAATTCCTTTGATTCGAGATAGCTTAATTTGCATGAACAAGTTCCAAAAACTATATAAACCCTTTCCCAAACACGACCTGGTTTTCACGTTCCTAACAAAAAAGGCTTGAGCACACATTGGGGCAAAAGAGGAAATATTTATAACCAGCATTTCCTCCTTTTGCATCAATAATATCAATGCTTTATTTTACACTAATCCAATATTTTTTCAACATCAATTCTGTGGTAAACAGCTACTTTTGAATTGAAATTTACGCTTTGGAAAAGGGTTAAAATAATTTAAATGCGCATTTAGATTGACTCTGCTTAAAGAGATTTAATCCTTCATGCAGTTGATTAATTGAAAATGTTGACCACTAGGATACGTCTCTAAGTTTTCAATTGCTCGATTAACGCGTTCAGAAAAAACTGGAATTTCCAAACTAAAATCGTGTAAACAATGAACGAAATACTCATACAGTGGATTGTGACATTGCTCGGAAAAAAAAGTTCAGTTTTTCTCGTACAGTAGTTTCGTTTTTTCGTTTTTTTTTCTAATAATACACATCTCTCACGACTCAGAGTTACACAAAGGTTCTGTCATACAGAAATCTATGTCCACACACGAAAATAAAACCAGTAGAAACAGTAAAGTGTGATTTTTGATTGATTCATTAAAGCATTTCTCGCTTAAAATGATGAGCACAGCACATCGTGAAGATTGTCGGCGCAATTTTAGATAATCTAAAGATTATAAAGTTCATTTAAGAGTCAAAAGTGGTAAAGCAATATATGTACTCAAATATTAATGAGTATGAACGTGCAAAATTGAGTATAAATATGACAAATCTTCCTTTGTTTGCAGTATCTATTTCTTGCAGATTTGTTATGTCCGCCATTTTTGCTCGAAAAAATAGGTGCCGCTGGTCAGGCTCCCATAGCGTGTAAATGAAAATTGCCTTTTTATTGTGGATATGTTTTTAAGAGCGCATGGTCCTTGTCAAATAATTCTCAATATTTTACAATCATTCCTTTATATCTATGATTAAAGCTAACACAAGGTTTATTATCTGGATATGAGTCATTTGAACAACCCTTTATTATTTGGATAGGTGTTTCTTGGACATTAATCTAATACATGTTGAATATGTTCGTCCATGAACCACTGACAGACATTTGTGTTTCCCATGTACGTTTGCTTTACCTAGGAATGGCATTTGAATTATGGATGTGTTTGGAATCATGTCATAAATATTTTTGTTTTCATACAGGGAACCCTGTGTGGTGGGGTAGAACTGTTCGACTGTTGTTTGAAGAGGACATTGTACAAGAACAAGTTTGAGATGACTCATGTCGGACCTAACCAAGTGATTGTTAAGAACTTGTCGAACAATACACGAGTGATTCTGAAGAGTCATTACGGCTACGAGATCGATGAAGTTAGGATTATGGGCAAGGATAGATATCTCGTGTCTCATACGTCAGATACAATACTGCTCGGTGATCTACAGAGTAATAAACTCAGTGAGGTTAGTTGTTTGAAGCTTGTATTAACCCGTTTATTTTGTTAAACCCAGTTTTGATAAAAAGACTTTTGAAAAGGTAATGCAAATAAATATGGGTTTGTCCAATGATATATTTTCTTTGGTTTGAAAATGCAACAAGCAAAGATTGATTGAAAATGAAACAACCAAAGATTAATTTCAAAATTGAACAACCGAAGATCGATTGCAAAATGAAACAACCAAAGATATAAAATACAATTGTTGCTGTCATTGACACTCTCTATGCCAAGTTTATGTTTTAAAGAATAAGTTTGTTTGATCAGCTTTTAAGATTAATGTTGAAAAATGTGAAGTCATTGTTTTCCGTATTTGACAAAGCTAACTCTTTTATAGGTACCCTGGCAAGGATCTGGAGGAAACGAGAAATACTACTTCGATAATGAAAATGTGAGTAAGATCTTGTTTTCCCTATTGTAATTATTAGCTTACCTGAGCACGAAGTGCTCAAGGTGAGCTATTGTGGTCACTCAATGTCCGTCGTCCGTCCGTCCGTCTGTCTGTCTGTCCGCACTCATGGAGAGGCAGTTGTGGGGTGAATGACCAGTACATATGCGACTTGTGTGGATTTTTGGCACATGTGCGTTGCAACACATATAATATGTAGTCTAGATAGTATCCATCTGATAAAACAAGCTCACAGGTCTTTTTTTGCATTTTCAACCCAGAAGTTTTTTGGACGGGTGGACAAAACGGACGACTATGGACGAGATCATAAACTGATTTTTAAATTCCCGCTGTTTTAGCAACTCTCGTGAGTTGCGAGATTTCGTCAGTCCACTCACCCAAACGCTTTACGCTCCGGAAATCAGAAGATCCAAACGCTTACATGACCTTGACGCGGTGGCATGAATTTCGAAGATTATCAGGTAAGAATCATTGTTTTATCCACATAATGTTTTGTTTTATTAGGATTATTAAAGTTAGACAGACCCTCTTTTGCAATCCTAGCAATCCTGAGAAATTTTCTTTGTGTTTTTACGGCGATAAAGTAATTGTCATTAGTTTTCGCGATCACCCGACTGCGTTCGTTTGTCACTAAATTTCACATGTATTCCTTCGTAAACATCCTTTTTTTGCTAAAATTACGATATTGATTCGATGTATGTTTGAAAATAAGTTTCATGTACACGCTATGTCCTGGTCGTTGTCAGTGATTATATATCGAAAGTCGGTATGTATTTGATTCGGGGGGGGGGGGGGATAGGCCCATTCTTTAAAAATTCCCACCAGTTACCAAATTGTTTTAGTTAAGAATTGTTTTCATTTAGCACTGTAATATTAATTTTAATTTTCAGACAAAATGCAAAAACCTATACACATTTAGGTGATAAAATCTGACAGTGGGACTGTCCTAGATGTAGAGAAAAGTGTCTGCAAGGAAAATGTATGAGAAAGGTATGTGATTCTTTTTATATTCTATCTAGGCTACTTGAGGAAAAAGATGGAACAATGAACGCTGACACTTAGTCATTATGAGTCATGTTCCTCTCCAAACTTTTCACTTTACTTCTATCTCTGCCCATATCTTTGAAATGGCTTGGAAAATGAGAAAAAGTGCAAGATATAGGCGAACCCCTGCCCGATTTTTTTTTAAGGTGTGGACTTTGTGTTTTTTTTTCAACCCATTTTCGTAGCAAGCATTTCTCGTGTGTGTGTGTGTGTGTGTGTGTGTGGGGGGGGTAATCTCAAACTAGCAAGCAGATCATGCAACCCATTTATTCAGAGTCTTTTTAGCAAATAAAATGATTTTTTCTGTGAATTTAATCCTTTCTCAAACTATACATAAAGCCTTGTTTCGATTTTTCCTATAAAAAAACAGAAAACATCGAAACAAAAGAAGATAATGCTGAAAACTAGTTCAGAATTTGATAAGAAAATATACTGAGCAAAAAAAGTTTAGCACGTTTTTTAACACATTATTTTTTCAGTTTATGATAATTAAATGAACATTGCTTTGTGCTGTTCAGTTGTCCCGATCGACAACCATTACGCATACAGTGCATGTATAGAGTGAACATTCAGTGTATTGGACAAAGTCCAGATAAGCAAAAGTCACGTGCGGCACGTGTGCAGTGACAGCGATAATGTCTAGCTTGTCCAAAAACACACGACTACACAGATCTGTTAGCAGAATCAATTTAACTGTTACAAATTCTTTGAAATTGATTATGGGAAGGCGAGAAATGATGACGTAAGTTCGACGTCAGAGAGCTCTTTGCATGCTCCAAGCAGTTATGTCTGTTGAAGATGTCGCTTTGCATTTCAATTGTCTCCAATTGACAATTACGCGCCTACGGCACTTGGTTTATGCAACTTTAGCCACCAACGACCAACCTAAATCTTGTAGACCGTGTAAAACGACCTTCAGGGAGGATCGTTTCACAGCGACGTCTTGACGACGTTTCAAATTCCTGACTAGTAAGAATTTAGTGCTACTCCTCCAGGACGTCACAAGGTATACCGTTAGTGACCAGACTGTCTGGAACAGGCTCCACACAACTTGCATCAGGGTCCTCGGATCTTACGCCAATGACGTTAATCATCGACAGGCAAGGCGTCAGTGGGTATTGACACATCGATATTGATTCAGGAGACATTGGACTGATGTCCGGACGAATCTCAATTTACGTGTCATTAACTGACGGCAGGATTTGTGGTTGGAGAAGATGCGTAATGCTTGATACCAATAACGTCATCATCGAGACTGTTACGTCGAGTGTAGCGTCATTTTTAGGCAGGAATAGATGAAAACAGTTAAACAGACCTCATTTCAGTTAATGGCAACCAAACGGTGCAAGGGTACTGCAATGAAATTATCCAACCTGTCACAGGACCGTCTTACAACGACACAACGTTGGAATATTTCAATAAGATAATAACCACCCACTTACTCCAAGGAACATACAGAGTGATCTACGCCTGAACTGCTTAATCATCAGCAAAAGAACACACAAAGAACATTGTTGGACGTCAGGCTAGAGAAAGTAATGACGTCTGTAACGTCAATGTCAATGAGCGTCATCTGCAGTATGAATGGGCAAAATTCCTTTCTGTGTGGTCAGGAAGCTTCTTTGCAACATGGGAAGACATTGAATGGCGGTTCTAGCTGCTTATGCTGGACATTTGCGTCATTGAAATTTGCTTGACTTTCGATATCTGACCCCTGTGCACTTTAACGTAAGATACCTAACAAACGCTTAAGAATTTTGAAACAAAATTTTCGGGTAGAGCCAGAAAATTGAATTTTCAAGCACATTAGTGTTTTATTTTTATGGATTTTGAAATAGTTTTTGACTAGGAAAGGAAATTTTCCAAGTGTGCTAAACTTTTTGTGCACAGTATATGATGATACCCATCGTTTTTTACTTGTTTCTAGTGTTTTTCATAATACATAATGATTTTCGTCTGGGGTGGGGGCACTGCCCCTAGACCTCGCCTGGGGCATGCTGCCCCCAGACCCCGGGCTTTTCAGGATTGGGCCTCAAGCTCCGTTATCACCCCATTTAGAAGTAAAATATGTTTTGTTTTTTTTAGAACAAGCATTTTATGTTCTAGTATATATAATTGAGTCATGATCTGGGAAAAAGATCCCTTAAGGCTTTTGAGCCCAACATGGTTCCAGATCAGCCTGTGTATACATGCAGTCTGTTCTTGAATCATTTTGGTCTCCTGTCTCCAATAGCTTATTCATCATTTGTCAGGCTTGTCACTTGAAGCAACTGTTAGAAAGCAGCATAGACCCTGATCAGACTGCTCTTAGGCATATTCTGATCTGGAAACATAGCAGTTTAATGGAATAACTAAAGTCTAAAGGGATGTTTTTTCTAGATCCCAGCTTATTTGTTTGTCTCAAAATGGCAGCTAGTTGCTCTACTCTGCTCTACTCTGTAATTGATTTTAAAGTAATCACTTTTATTTATGATCTATGATAATTTTTCTTGCTTAGGGTTTAGTTTGTTTACATGTAAACCTTTATAAATGTGTAGGTCTGTTTATGGACAAGCACTTTTGCAAACATGATGTCATTTGTCACAGGAATACATATAAGAGGAGTTTCTAGTTTCGGGGGGGGGGGGGGGGGGGGGGGGGAGACTTCAGTCAAAATTGTGTGCAATAAAATGAATACAAACACCCCTTGGAATTTTGTTCGAATCCCCTTTACAAAAAGTCTAGATCTGCCACATACACATCAAACCCTGTGTTGTGGGTACTCATTGGAATCGTCTAATCAAAACGATTCAAATGAGTACACACAACATCAGGTTTGGATTTGAAATAAGAGATTTAGAATGTCTTCACCTTAACTTATCTATTGCTCTGTGTCAGACCTCCGATATGTTTCAATTACTGAATCTAGTGTTTCTATGCCGTCCTCAAATGGGTTTGATGTGCTGCGTCTTTAGCACGATTTAACCCATTACCAAACAACAAAATTTTGGACTGTTTCAATTTGAAAGGTGTTGCAGACGATAATTTCTATTGAGCAAAATTTAACATTTTTTGGTCTTTCTTGGTAAAAACATTGTGGGAAATGAAGAAATTGCTTGTCACAATTTCAAAAAATAACAAGAACTCTTCCAAACTTGTGTCATTATGCCCCCTTTCGAAGAAAATGGGGGTATATTGTTTTGCACGTGTCGGTCGGTCGGTAGGTCGGTCGGTCTGTCCGTAGACCAAACCTTGTCCGGAGCATAACTCGAAAAGTATTAAATGTAGAATCATGAAACTTCATAGGTTGATAGATCTCATTATGGAGAGATGCAGTGCACAAGAACCGTAACTCTGCCGATCAAATTTTTTGAGTTATTGCCCTTTGTTGATTTTATAACTTGATTCTTGTCCAGAGCATAACTCAAAAAGTATGTAAGGTACAATCATGAAACTTTACAGGTGGATAGATCTCATAATGGAGAGGTGCAGTGCACAAGAACTGTAACTCTGCTGATCAAATTTTTGAGTTACTGCCCTTTGTTGATTTTCAAACTAGATTCTTGTCCGGAGCATAACTCAAAAACTATGTTAGGTAGAATCATGAAACTTTACAGGTGGATAGATCTCATTATGGAGAGGTGCGGTGTACAAGAACCGTAACTCTGCTGATCATATTTTTTGAGTTACTGCCCTTTGTTGATTTTCAATTTTGATTATTGTCCGGTGCATAACTCAAAAAGTATGTAAGGTAGAATCATGAAACTTTACAGGTGGATAGATCTCATTATGGAGAGGTGCAGTGCACAAGAACCGTAACTCTGCCTATCAAATTTTGTGAGTTATTGCCCTTTGTTGATTTTTTAACTTGATTCTTGTCCGGAGCACAGCTCAAAAAATATGTAAGGTAGAATCATGAAACTTTACAGGTGAATAGATTTCATTATGGAGAGGTGCAGTGCACAAGAACTGTAACTCTGCCAATCAAATTTTTGGAGTTATTGCCCTTTGTTGATTTTTACGCTTAATTCTTAACCTTGCCTATATCCCGTGTCCTTTTACACATACAGCCTTGATATCTCACACATAGATACCTCCTGTCAACATCGTTCACCTTTAACCATGACCTCGGACCTTGTGACCTTGACCTTGGAGTTTGACATACTTTAAAAAAAAATAAACCCGGCATATATCTCATGACCTTTTACAAATACAGCCTTGATATTTCACACATGGACACATCTTACCAAGACATTTCACAATTGACCATGACATTGGACTTTGTGACCTTGACCTTGGAGTTTGACCTACTTTTAAAAAATTTTAACCTGGCCGATATATCATGTCCATTTACACATATAGCCTTGATATTTGACACATGGAAACCTCCGACCTAGACCTATCACATATGACTATGACCTTGGACCATGTGGCCTTGACCTTGGAGTTTGACCTACTTTTAAAAAAATAAACTGGGCCTATATCTTATGTGCTATTACACATACAGCCTTGGTATTTCACACATGGACACATCTTACCCAGACCTTTCACATTTGACCATTACATTGGACCTTGTGACCTTGACCTTGGACTTTGACCTATTTTAAAAAAAAAACTTTAACCTAGCCGATATTTCATGTCCTTTTACACATACAGCCCTGATATTTGACACATGGACGCCTTCGACCAAGACCTTTCACATTTGACCATGACCTTGGACCTTGTGACCTTGACCTTGGTGTTTGACCTACTTTAATAATACATTAACCTGGCCTATATTTCATGTCATTTTACATATACAGCCTTGATATTTCACACATGGTCACTTCCAACCAAGATATTTCACTTTTGACTAAGACCTTGGACCTTGACCTTGGAGTTTGACCTACTTTTAAAAAACTTAAACTAGGCCTATATCTCATGTCATGCTACCAATACAGTCTCAATATTTTACACATGGACACCTCCTACCAAGACCTTTCACATTTGACCTTGGCCTGTGTGACCTTGACCTTTGATTTTTACATTCTTTTGGAAATATTTAACCTAGCCTTTATCTTATGTCCTATTACACCTACAGCCTTAATATTTCATACATAGACACTTCCTACCAAGACTCTTCACATTTGACCATGACCTTGAATATTGCAACCTTGACCTTGGAGTTTGACCTACTTTTAAAAACTTTAACCTGGCCTATGTTTCATTTTCCTTTTACATATACAGCTTTGATATTTCACACATAGACACCTCCTACCAAGACCTTTTATATTTGACCATGACCTTGGACCTTGTTAACTTGACCTTGGACTTTGACCTACATCAAATGTAGGCCCTTGAGGGGGCATATATGTTTTACAAACATCTCTTGTTTGGGAAAGAGTTAACAATTTGTATATGTCATATAATATACTAAGCATTGATACATCCCTCGTATGTATTGGTTGATTTCTTTTGCAGAACCATCCAAGATTTATATTCTTGGGCTAGATTGTCAGACTGACCAATTATGTGGCATGTTTAAATTGTGGAAGAAGACAAGAACCATATCATCTGTATGTAGACTTTTGCAGGATAGAGTAAGTGAAATTTGAAACTATCAGTACATGGCACAAGATAGAATTTGACAATTTACATATGTAGAACCCATACAACCTCAAATATAAAAAGATATTAATGTTTGTAAAGAACTTAAACCAACAAATCATGTCCAAAATAAGTCTTCTTACGACAATTACTGGTAACACTCTCCTAAGTTAAAATCTTTCGACATTATTTTTCGGTTGCGGGTTTTGTCCCTTATTTGTGTGATAACACTTCAACCCACTAATCATGGCCAAAATGTATATCTTCCTATAGCTGGCCATACTGTTTTAAGTTAAAATTTTGTGGGATATTTTGTCCATTTCTTGTGGGCTGCATGTCCTGTCCATAACTTGTGTGAAAACAAATAAACCCACAAATCACGGCCAAATATATATACATCTTCTTAAAATTGGTCACACTTGCTAAAATTAAATCTTGTGGGCTTTTTTGTCCATTCCTTTTGGGTTGCATATCTTGTCCATAACTTGTGTGAAAAACTGAACCCCATAAATCATGGCCAAAATATACATAATGTATTTTCTTACAACTTGCCACACTGTCTGAAGTAAAATCTTGTGGGGTCTTTTGTCCATTTCTTTTGAGCTGCATGTCTTGTCCATAACTTGCGTGATAACAATTAAACCCACAAATTTCGGCCAAAATAAATATATTCTTAAAACTGGCCACACTGGCTTAAGTTAAATCTTGTGGGCTTTTTTGTCCATTCCTTTTGGGTTGCATGTCTTGTCCATAACTTGGGTGAAAAAACTGAAACCCACAAATCATGGCCAAAATATATAGAATGTATTTTCTTACAACTGGCCACTCTGTCTGAAGTAAAATCTTGTGGGGTATTTTGTCCATTTCTTTTGGGCTGCATGTCTTGTCCATAACTTGCGTGATAACAATTAAACCCACAAATCACGGCCAAAATAAATATATTCTTAAAACTGGCCACACTGGCTTAAGTTAAATCTTGTGGGCATTTTTGTCCATTCCTTTTGGGTTGCATGTCTTGTCCATAACTTGTGTGAAAAACACAAACCCACAAATTATTGCCAAAAAGATCTTCATGCAGCTGTGCACACTGTCGTTATTTTAATTTTGTGGGCTTTTGTCCATTTATTTTGGGTTGCATGTCTTGTCCATAACTTGTAAACGTTTTCCATATGGAAGCTTATGCAAACAGCAAAATTAGTGTAAATAGTTATGAATTTGTGTACATTATAGCAAAATACGTTGAAGTACTATGAGAAATTACTTAACACATTTTTCTTTACCTTCAATGTTTTCTGACCCGTTAGGGGCATCAATACTCAGTCTTGTTTTGGAAAGAGCTTACAAAATTTCTAATAATTTGTTCTTTCATCTGAGATCCAAGGACCTGAGGATGATAGCTACAAGTCTGATGGCAACATTGAAGATACCGGAATACATCCAAGGAACACAACAGAAACGGAAACAACAATTGACTCAAGTAGCATGTGGGTACATTCTGGTGTTACAGATTTGGCCGTCACAAACCCTCGGGAGGGGGGGGGAGAGAAAAATTGTGTTAAGAAGATACTGGAATACATTCAAGGAACATAACAGAAATGGAAACAACAATTGACTCCTTAACATGCAGGTATGCTCCAGTGATAAAGATTTGGCCGCCACAAACTCTGGGGGGGAGAAATAGTGTATTACGAAGATACTTGAATACGTCCAAGGAAAACAACAGAAATGGAAACAACAATTCACTCTATTAACATGCAGGTATGCTCTGGTGATACGGATTTGCCCGCCACAAACTATGGGAGGAGAAATTGTGTATTAAGAAGTTACTGGAATTTGTCCAAGGAACACAACAGAAATGGAAACGACGATTGACTCTAGTTATATGCGGGAATGCTCAGGTGATACAGATTTGGCTGCTACAAACTCTACAAACTACCAACTCCTTTCGCCTCAATATTTTCATGGGTAAATTGAACACAAAGTTTCTCTTTATCTAGTATATTATCTACATCTGTTTCAGCAGATTCTCTCCCTGAATGCTCTTAAAAGATTGTTATACTATTGGCATCAAACCAGACTTCTGTTAGGAAAAGGGTAAACAGTGATTTATTTGAAAGGAAGGAACATAAATGTGTCACCTATAGCATTTCACTGCATCGTTGTGTCTTTAAAATGCTTTGTATATTTGTTTATAGGAATACAATTAATATCTTAAGTAAGACAAACTAGATTATTGTACAAAAATACCAAAATAGTAATCTTCAATGTACCTATTTACCTTTACCCAATAGTTTTGAAGTGCTGAGGGAGGATGAGAGGGTGCTGGTTACCAGCTTTTTTTTCTTTTCACACAATACTTCTACAGTTTGTTCAATTATTGTTATCAAACAAGACTTTTGAATCAAAAAAAGCTAAAGGTCATATGTATGGAAGGAAGAAATTGTTGGTCAGCATTTCACTATTTGTTTAAGTCTTAAATGTGGATGTTTGTGTATTGAAAGGCAAGATGTTTTAAATTTTTTATGATTTAGTCTTTTGCAAAAAACACCAAGAAGTGAAGATAGTATTACTGTAATTTTCATTGTACCTATTTACCTTTGCACCACAATTTTAAAGTGCTGTGGGAGGGTAAGAAGGTGCTGGTTACCAGCATTTTTTCCTGTCTCCAATGCTTTCTAAAGGTATCTAAATTAATTTATTGCTCAAAATTGGTATGCATGTATATAATAGTACCTGCCAATGACTAAGTGTAGTGAACAAGAATGTTTACTTATTTTATCACGGTGGATAATCATGTGATACATTAATTTCAGAAATTTATTTATAATTCTGTTAATACGGGGCGACTTGAATTCGCTTAGAAGCAGAGAAGGTGGACAGACGTCACACACTATATGGACATATTCGATTTTTGAAAAATTAACTGATAAAAAAGTTATTGAAGATCAACAATATTTCTTATTGATCATCAACAACTTTTTTAATCAGTTGATTTTTCAAAAATCCACCACATCCAGCTTATTTCTGGTATTTTCTCACATTCTCTGCTTCAAATCGAATTCAAATTAGTCAAGTATTAACAAAAATATTTATGAGTCGCGTGATTAACCACTGTGTTTATTCTATTTTAAATAGTGCCCCTTTGATTTGTATTTACATAGATATTATCCAGGGCATCATATTGTCATTGTTAGTTCAAATAATTGATTGTTAGCTCCTTGTCTTAAAGTTCGGTAGTTGTTGTTCTAATTGATTTAGCTATGTTATCGGGCGACAAAAGACGATTTTCTTTCATGGATTTAGGTGATCAGGGATAGCTCAGTTGGTAACACCCGAGTCTGTCAATCGAGGGGTATGGAGTTTGAACCCGGCTCTGCCAATATCCATCATTTGTCTCTCACCAATGGATGCGAATTATCTATTTATGTGAGAGAGCAGGTGGAGGCTTAGTTTGGATATTGTGATAAGTACCGGTGAAATAAATGCCAGGAATCAAGGGTCATGTGCTCCAGTTGACCATGTTTAAGAATCAAAGTTAAAACCGCATTGTTTGACATTCAAGGGCAGATAACTCCGCACGTTATGGTCAGATCAAACCCGGATGTGGCAAATACCCTTACTGAGGGTATATGCCGCATCCGGGTTTCTAACCTGGGACCTCTCGAATTGACACTTATTTTACCAGATATTTTTTCTGGCTTTAAGTTTAGTATACTTCAGTGGAAACAAATGCACCACACAGGTTCAGCTCTATGCAACTCACACTTACGGACAAATGCATACTCCCCATAAGTACCACTTGTACCAGTTGCAACCCACAAGTGAAAATACCCACAAGTACCCGTGCATGAGTACGTCCATCCGTCTGTCAATAATTTGGTGTTTACACTCTAGCATCCACAAAAGTTGGCCAATCTTGATCAATCTTGGTCAAAGCAACTATGGGCATAAGTTCTCGGATGAGTTTGATTATGGGCCTGATCGGACCAGAATGTGCGGAGTTATCTGCCCTTGAATGTTAAAAAATGTTGTTTTTAACTTTGTTTACACTCTAGCATCTACAATTATTGACCAATCAAGACAAAACTTGGACATAATGTTGGAGACCATAAGATCTTGGATGAGTTTAATTTTCAGTCTGATCTGACCAGAAAGACAAGAGTTATGTGCCCTTGAATTTGACAAAATTGCTGTTTTCGGCTGTTTTCGACCTTGTTTACGCTCTAGATTCTACAATTATTGATCAAGCAAGCCAAAACTTGGACATATTGTTGGAGACCATAAGATCTCGGATGAGTTTGATTTTCAGTCTGATCTGACCAGAAAGACAAGAGTTGTGTGCCCTTGAATTTGACAAAATTGTTGTTTCGGCTGTTTTCGACCTTGTTTACACTCTAGAATCTACAATTATTGATCAAGCAAGACAAAACTTGGACACATTGTTGGGGACCATAAGATTACGGATGAGTGTGATTTTTGGTCTGATTGAACCAGAAAGACAAGAGTCATGTGCCCTTGAATTTTACAAAATTGATGTTTTTGGCTGTTTTCGACCTTGTTTATACTCTAGAATTTACAATTTTTGATCAATCAAGACTGTACTTGGACACATTTTTAGGGACAATAAGATTTTGGATGAGTTCGATTTTCAGTCTGATCTGACCAGAAAGACAAGAGTTATGTGCTCTTGAATTTGACAAAATTGCCGTTTTCGACTATTTTCGACCTTGTTTACTCTCTAGAATCTACAATTATTGATCAAGCAAGACAAAACTTGTAAACATTGTTGGGGACCATAAGATTTCAGATGAGTTCGATTTTCAGTCTGATCTGTTTAAAAAGTCGAGAGTTATGTGCCCTTGAATTTGACAAAATTGCTGTTTTTGACTGTTTTCAACCTTGTTTACACTCTAGAATCTATGATTATTGATCAACCAAGACAAAACTTTCACACTATGCTGCTGATTATAAGACCTTACATGAGTTTGAATTTTACTACAATAGAATGAGAAAGTGGGCAGTCATGCATGTGCCCTTAAATCTGACAAAATTGCTGTTTCGACTCTTACAACCACAAATAATGAACAATCAAGACAAAATTTGGATTATAATGTTAATAACGATAAGATCTTGGATTAATGAATTTAAGAATAATCAGAATAGAATTTGCTCTGTTATCTGCCTTTCAAATTTTACTCCAACAACCTCAAATAGTGACTGATCAAGACGAAACTTGATGCAATGTTATTGACCATAAGTTTGTTTTCAGTCTTAAAGTCTTAAATTTCAACTTAATTGAACAAAACCATGGTTCATATCATTTTGGTTCAGGTGAGCGATATAGGACCATCATGGTCCTCTTATTTCTTGATATTTTTAAAAAAAAAGCTGCGACGGATCCAAGATTTCTGTGAATGGGGTTCAAAAATATAGATAGGGGGTCGTTTTCTTGGTATTTCATAATTTTGACTGAATTTCTGCATGAAAGTGAAGTAATTAGGCTACAGAGCCCAGATAAATACTGTGAAAACATTGTTGAAAATGAAGAAATTGCTTTTCATAAGCAGATTCTTCATTTCCATATTGTTTTCAACACAGAAAGACCAACAAATGTAAAATTTTCTTGACTCGAATTTGTTGTTTGCAACAGCTTTAAAATTGGGTCAGTCCAAAATATTGCTGTCTGGTAACAGGGTTAGACACTAACTTTCGCAACCAAGGAGTCCTCTGGACTCCCATCAAGAGAACTTGGGGAGTCCAGTGGAAAATAAAGCAGTCCGAAAAAGAAGCAAATATTTTATGTTGCATGCATGTAAACTAGTCAATGTCATTCTCATGTCTGCATAGAATACTAAACATAAATTCAGGACACTAGATCCTGTTATTTAGAGCTACCAGCTTACTTATCATTTTGCTTATAATTCTTTGGCAGAATTTTTAAGGAGTCAGCCGGACTCTCTAAGTTGAAAATCAGGATGTCCCTCTATTTTTTAGGGAGTCTTGGACTCGAGGACTCCCCTTAGTGTCGAACCTGGGGTTATGCGTTAAGTTTAGGTAATAGGGCTTTCACAGTTTAGATATGTTTTCCTTGTGACCAGACCTATTGGTGTATTGGTTTGTACTTTTATTTTCAGGTCTGTATGATATTCAATGCTGGAGAGCTGACACTGGTCGAGTATGGCAACAATGAGATTCTGGGCTGTGTACGAACAGAGTTTATGAACCCACATCTGATCAGTGTACGACTGAATGAAAGGAGACAGAGAGGGGTCGAGGATAATAAGAAGATTGCCTACCTTATGGATCTGAAAACTATCAATATCAGTAAGTCAATGGCTAAACCCATTTCCATATAATAACGCTTTTTGATGCCCTACAAGATGAAGGCATTGAAAAACATTGTGTGGAAAATGAAGAAATTGCTTGTGACAAGCAATTTCTTTATTTCCCAAATGTTTTTAGACAGAAAGACCCAAAAATGTAAAATTTCACTATTTTGAAAAAAAAAACCCAATCATCTGAGTATGGTAGCAATGAGATTCTGGGTTGTGTACGAACAGAGTTCATGAACCCACATATTATCAGTGTACGACTAAATGAGAGGAGACAGAAGGGGTCGTGGATATCAGTCGTGATCAGTATCAATATCAGTAAGTCAAGGGTTTAGTGAAAAATTGTTGTCAGTGTGAAATGCACTTACAATAGAGACAGGATCTGGAAAAAGGTCCCTTTTGAGTCCAACAAGGTTCCAGATCAGCCTGTGTATACAAGCAGTCTGGGTCAAATTCCATGTAGGTACAGCCTCATTCGGAAACTGGTTTTCACAAATGCTATAAGGGACATTTTCTAGATACAGGCTCAATAGTTTTGCACAAACTGAACAGAGTGAATTTTGCAACAATATTCTGAGTTACCCCCCGGTCCCACTGAGCCCGATTTCCAAAATAGTCGTAGTGCTTCGGGAGGGCTTATTGTCTGCGATTTACTACGAATTTGAGCCGATTTTCTCCGCTCATCCCACCTTTAGCTGTAAGTTCCCGATGGACAGCGAAATGCTACGATACAATACGATTTACTACGATTTTGTCCCGATTTTGTTCCGAAGTACCATGAGATTAGGAACCGATTTACTACGAAACAGTACGAACTAGACCGACTGTCCCGATTTCTAACTACGATGTACTGCGACGCATACAGAGTTACTGCGACATACGCCGACAGATCCGATCTACTACGAATTTTGAACACTTTCGTCGCGATTTTGCGCCGATTTCGTAAACTTGGTATATAGATTATGATTAATTCAACAGAAAAACCAGTTTGGAATTTGTTTATTAGAGTAGCCACATGCAAACAACAGAAAGGAACATTAAAATTGACCCCCATTGACAATTCAGATCCAAGTGTAGTACTGGTGAGTTTACGGGTGTATTGGATAGAGTTTATGCATTGTTAATAGTATGAGAAAGCCAGGAAAATATAGATAGTTGCCCTATAGGCTGCAAAACAGTCAAAAGTATTGTCAGTGGCATTAAAACCCCTATTCAAAAAGGCAAGATTAAATGAGCTGTTGACACGATATAAATGGATACCAAAGGCGGATCCAGGATTTTTTCCAGGGGGGGTCAAAGCCCAAATATTGGCTTTTAATAAGAAGTTATATAGTCAAAATTCAAAATTCAGTCAATTCCAGGGGGGTCATGACCCCCTGACCCCACCCATAGATCCGCCCTTGGATACTATCGAAAGTGGCTTAAGCATTTCCCAAACCAGACCTTGTTTGTATGTCCTTATTAGAAAATATCTGAGAAAACATTAAGACAAAAGAAGCAAATGCTAATACCGTAACCACCATGTTTATAATCAATTAGCCTTAATAATTTCTTCGATATATTGTTCGCAAAACCTATGTTAACCTACAATCGAGTCATCTTCTGTCAGATCAATATGTTTGAATGGTTCCTTTTTCGTAATGATGGTGCCCTGAGTATCGATGCCATCTTTAAGTTCGTTGTCAGGATCCTGATCAGGATCAGATTGGTTGATCAATGACTGATCAAAAATTTCAATAGGCTTCGATTTTCCGTGTGAACAAATACGTCATCGTCACGCCTCACTGGTCTAAAAATAGATTGGGAATCCCTTATCGTACAAATATGGCTGTGACTCTCGCGAAGATTTTCCACACTCAACTTGCCGGAGATTACATTCTAAGAGCTTGATTGCTGTAATCATTTGTTGAGAAACATACTAATTCCGAGTTGAGAAGGTTGCTGCACTGTCGTGTACTTTTTAAGATCAGTATATTCTGATTTTTTTCGGGAGAAAGGGCGGAGCCTAGTAAACGGTTATTACATTGAAGATTGAGGAGAAATAGCGTTTTCAATTAGCGGTAAATCGTCGGTGTTATTGCAAATTATTGTAACTGCAGCTTGATTCAAGCTGTATTTATGAGGTTTTTTAATAACACGTTTTACAATCGCACAGTCTTTCAATTTCGAAACGTTTTCATGCTCGTGCCGCACGTTTTTCCCTTATGTTAACCAAGGTATCGAGAAGTAAACTTGTCGAATAACCTTTTGGCTTAGCCACACCCTTTCAGGTGAATAAAAACGCAATATAACTATGAAATAAGCAGTTGAAAAGTAATGTTTACAAATACGGACATGTCCTGACTTCATCGTGCCGCTCGTGCGTGCTCGCTTACCCTTTCCAAAACGACATAATGTCATGTTGGGCTAAATTGAAAAAAAAAGTCTGCAGACGACAAAACGGATGTGAATATCTTTAGTGTTTTACGAGGGCCCATCAATAATTTCGCGAACTAATATTATATCAGAAAAATACGTTGATAAACTTAGAAACATTATCAATTACTTATAAAAGTAACATCCCCTGAACAGTTTGCATTAATTACACCTCTTGACCCACGCCTGTGGCACGTGCTGCAGCCCATCACGTGACATGTCCCGCCAACATTTGTAATTGTCACACCCAAACTCTTCTTTTTACTCACTATTTTCACCCCGTAAGTTATTTTTAAGGTTTGGAAATAACTAGAAGTTGCAAATTGCATAATCTGTGCTGTACAGAGGGTTTGATAATATTTCTATAGTCAGTTTCTCGATACAGGCCTTTTTAACGCGTTAGCTATGGCGCGACGCGCTGTCATAGCGCGGCAGAATTCCGGACCTTATAATTTTTGCGCGCTAACTCATTAAAGCCGGTGGCAGATCAGATTTGATTACTGCTGCAAAATTATAAGTACTTACTCGACTTTATATAGACATAAAAAGTTTCAGTTTGATTCCTCGAATATTGATGAAAATTACAACATTTGTCTTTCCGGCACATCTGGAAATCAATGATTGTGTGGGTGAGAATGAAGAATAATGCTTCCAAATTGAATTTGTTCTTTACTTTCCGACTCAATAATGATGCATCAATGTCATGTCACATGTATTTATTTGATTTGCAAAGTTGTGGCGGTCATCATTATAACTTTGGTATTATTTACGACGCCTTTTTACCTTCTGCCCCATTCGGCCTGGAAGCGGCCAGTGCGATACCCGTCCTGCCGATGCACAGCGCATTCCGAGATTACTGGTCATACTGCCCTTAGCTGTACCATACAAATCACCCAAGTGTTTTATTACTATTTGAACACCTTATTTTCAATTTTCAAGAATAAATTCTAGGATTTTAGATGATTTCTTCTCAGCTTTATAGTATCCGGTCTGCTAATAAAATCACTCATTTTCTCTTATCTCTCTACCGTCTCTGTAGAGTCGTATCCGCTTTCAAATAACGCTATTCGATAAACATATATCTCTTTACAATACATGCAGAGTTTCACGGATGTCTGTACAGGAATTTTTGAGATATACATTAAACTTTATCATAAGGAGTTGCTCAAAAATGCAAGATGACGTCATTTTTAAACAAACGCTATTGACATGACGTCATAATTATTCGATGACGTCATATTGTTTTGACGTCATCGTTTTCTAATAAGATGAGCCGGTTGGAAATTGAATGAGCTTTAAGCATACCAAATTTCGTGAAAATACGTCAACGGGTAACTGAATAGTAGACTTAGTTCGCGAAATTATTGATGGGCCCTCGTATCTCGGAGAAAATATTGAGGCAAAAGAAGGATGATCATCAATATCCAAAGAAGTTATTCACACTGCTGTGCATGCCTTTTCGATTTTGTCGATCATCATTTTCTTCTTTTGCCTCAATGTTTTCCCAAGAATTTTCTGTTGGGGACGTCAAAACCGGTCTTGTTTGGGAAAGGGTTAATATAGAAAAAAAACTAGAATTTGTCGCTGAATGTGATTTGATAGGCTACCCCATAGGCTTTCACTACAACAATGGGCAATAACTAACAAAATAAGCAAGATAGTAGAGTTATGTTCCTTGTACGTTGCACTTCTCCTTGGTGAGATCTATCTACCAGAGAAGTTTCATGATCATAGCTACTTTACTTTCAGACTTTTCGATGTTTTTTCTGGTTAAGCTGCTGAGGAATCTCAAGAAAAAACGTTTGTCATTTCTGGTCTGTCTCCGTATCTGGAAGCAATGTTGCATGTTGCATATGCGTAATGTTTCGTAGTTTTAGTTCCCGCCTGCATTATCTATGATCGACTAATATCGCGCTTGAAAATAATATTTTTTTTGCTAACACGGTAACGAAAAATTGTCCGATTCATTGACCGATAAACAAAATATTAGACTGGTACCCGGCAAACGTTGTTGGGGTATTCCCATCGGAAATCTATTTTTAGCACACGAACGCGGGAAAACTGTTCGCTATTCTGTAGGCCTAGTAACTGGCAGTTGTTTCTTTATTCAAGCGTCCGCTTTTATGGTCACAGTGCATCGAATGGTTTTGTTTAAAGGTTTAGAACTGAATGAATAGCAATAAAGTTTATGCCAAAAACAGACTCAAGCTGAAGTTGCGGGGTTTTAGAACCACAACGGCGAAATACTGTTATTTGTCCGAAATTACGTCATATATAGTTGATAAAATTTAACCCTATGTTTTCAAAGTTGATTCACCTTTTTATACTTTCCGGAATTCGGGGTACCTCGCAGTACTTCGGGATAATATCCTAGTAGCCCGTAGTTGTTCGTTGTAGATCGGTGTACCTCGGGTACGATTCGTGTAACTCGTCGTAGTTCATCGGTGTGTATCGGAATTTGCTCGTAGTACATCGGCGTTATTCGCTGTTCATCGCCGAGATGTGTATCCCGAATAAGTACGATATAGTCGCCGAATAACGCCGATTTACCTACTACGAAGAACGCCGATTTAATACGACGTGCACCGAGGTGCGCCGACTTAGCCACGATTTTCGAAATCGGGAGAAAATTTGCGCATGTTGAAATTTTTGTCCCGATTTATTTTTGATCCCTAATTGGTGCCGATTTGAATCAGGATGTACTACGACTCTCCCGAAGTACGCCGATTTCGTGCCGATTTTGAAATTTTCGAAATCGGGATTAAATCGGGCTCAGTGGGACCGGGGGGTTAGGTCCTGAAATTGAAAATGATATTTTTTTTACTGATATCACTGATAAGGATATATTTTTAAAGCTGATATGAAGCCATCTTGATACTAATTTCTGACAATACTCAATATAAACCTCTGCTGCATTGAATTTAAACCATTTGAGTGAGATGCTGATTTTATAGTCTTAACCTCTTGACCATGATTATGAGCACAACTTTCTTTTGATTGATATGTATTAAAACGACAGACTGAAGTCTTAACGTTTTGTATTATTTAACACTTTATTGATCAACAACTGCATGCAAAATATTGACAGAATCACTATGATCTATTTCCAGTGGACCTATTGAGTGGTATCACTATAGGACAGATCAGCCATGAGTCAAAGATTGACTGGCTAGAGGTAAATAAATGTTTTCCTTATCAAATGATATAAACATGTCTTCCCAAAATATTTTATGCATTTCAGACACAACTGTCTTTTAAAAGGAAGTTTATAGTGATGTGAAGATGAGTTTTATTTCAAGATTCTTTAGCTCTACTTAAATCTAATTTTGAAAAAAATTCTCTCCTGAATTAAAAAGAAATGGCATTAGTTGATTACCCTACAATCATTTTTACTGACTTTCCAAATACTCATGGCTTAGGTTGTTGCTGATCCAAGTGAGATTTAATTGGTACATGCAAGACGACAAAGCATTCTTTGACCTTTAAGTTTGTTTCAAAGTAAATGGTATTGTCAAGTAATGAATTGATACATTGCCTATGTGAAATGTAACTTTGTGTGTGTATCAGTTATTAAGCTGTAAGGTTGTGGATTACCAATGAACAATATCTTTTTTCTTGCAGCTGAATGAGACTGGAAGAAAATTGTTATTCAGGGATAAAAGATTGAGGGTTTGTACACATGATATATAGAAATTGGCTTGGAATAATCTATAGCCAATATATATTCAAAACTTGTTAGATACATCAATTGTGAATTTTCCTAAATTTGAAAATGTACAGTTTGAAAGGGATTTAACCCTTTCCCAAACAAGACCGGGTTTTGACGTCCCTTATAGAAAATGCTTGGGAAAACATTGAGGCAAAAGAAGAAAGTGATGGTGACCAGCACTTTCTCCTTTTGCCTCAATATTTTCTGGGCTGTAACATGCATATTTTCTCCTTTTGATATAATTCATTTTTAGCTCGACTTTTCGAAGAAAATGAGAGCTTATACTGTCACCCGGGCGTCGGCGTTGGCGTTGGTGTTGGCGTTGGCATTGGCGTCGGCGTTGCAACCAAGGTTAAAGTTTTTTCAAACATCAATAACTTCCATACTATCAAAGGGATTCAACCCAAACTTGGTATACTTATTCACCATCACACCCTCTACCTTACTATCAGGGCCCATGACCCTGGGACCACTCTATTTGGAGTTATGCCCCCTTTATACTAAGCAACTTAGAAAGTCGAGCGCGCTGTCTTCGGACAGCTCTTGTTTTTGTCTGCAACCCCTTTGAATTTGGACCACCCTAATATTTAGTTGTCTGGTAATGGGTTAATCAGCATTTTCATCAATGTGTTCCAAGATCTTTCTGTTCAGGATATAAAAGTCATGCATTATTAGGGAAAGATATAATGTGATCTTGAATTTGGAATGCACCTGTTAAATTTATGACAAAAATGTAAAAAAATTATTTGTTTGTTTACAGTTGAACCTTTATGATGTAGAGTCCCAACAAAGAACGACCATCTTGAATTACTGTTCCTATGTACAGTGGGTGCCTGGCAGTGATGTGGTCGTGGCACAAAATAGAGGCAATCTTTGTGTGTGGTACAATATTGATGCTCCGGAGAGAGTCACTATGTTTCCATTGAAGGTAGGTCAAATCAAATGTTTTGCTGAATAAAGATAAAAATATAAATAAATGTACCTCCTGTCCCTGTGATATAAGAAGTCTCTGATAGATTTTTGTCCTGTACAATTCTATACAGGGTCTGCACTGCATGGAAAATTTACAGATTGCTTGTCTTGCATGTTTCAACTTCTTTAACATGTGTCTCGGTTTTCTATTATATATGAAATGAGAAGCTAAGATGTATTAACAATAGCTTATTTATCAACAATATGCCCCTTGAATGGTTTTCCTCCACATGTGAAAGACATTACTAAGCGAGATTTTTCTGTTTCAGAGATTCACTATGATCCTGTTGAAGATCGTCAAACATGAAATTGTAAATGTCTATTGTCAAATTAATGTGGTATTGTAATTTGACCTGGTGCTTGATATTTGTGTCTGCTATTTTTCTATGGAATTACATGAAATTGGCAAGTTCATAGCTTGATATGTCCTGTTTCCACTTGATATATGACTCACTTTTCCTTCTGCAGGGAGAGATAGTTGACTTAGAGAGGACAGATGGTAAAACAGAAGTGATTGTGAATGAAGGTGTGACTTCCATCTCTTATACTCTAGATGAGGGACTGATAGAATTTGGTACAGCCATTGATGATGGCGATTTGGAAAGGTAAATGATTACTTGCATTGTGAAATGCCTTCTCTCCTGTCAAGGTCTGGAAATTTTTAATGTGTGGTATTGTTTGTGATAGCTCAATTTTGCTTATTATAGCGCACAATAAATGACCAGTCAGAGCATTTCTTACCAATAGATAGAAATGCTTTTCCATGTCATTTATCATGAGCTATACCTAGTTTGAAAAAAAGTTAACCAATGTTTTATTTTGATCTTTCCAATATAACTAATGAAAGCCTGTTCTAACAAAATCAATGTTTGTTATCTTTATAATAAAATGACAAATTTGGACTATTTTCATTGTCCATGATTTTTCTGTATTTTATGTCTTACTATTTTTTAAACAATTGATAATAATGTGTTTTCAAAGATAATGTTTTACATTCAATATGACATTGCTCACCTATAATTTACCATTGTAGGGCTGTTGCATTTTTGGAGACCCTAGAAATGTCAGCAGAAACAGAGGCTATGTGGAAAACATTGAGTAAACTGGCCATGGAAAACAGACAGCTGCATATAGCAGAGAGGTAAGTGAGCAATAGCAATGAATTTTGTGCTAAAAATAGACTAAGTTTACCGTTATGTTTTGATAAACCGTTGGTAGCTGTTATAAAATCTGGTAACTACGGCTTGAATCAAGCTGTAGTTACGAGATTTTGTAACAATACCTACGAAATACTATTGTTTGTCCGAAATTACATCACTGTTCACTTGATAAAATTGTTTCCTATTTTATATTTTCTATGCCCCCCTATCGAGAGATCGGGGGCATATTGTTTTACTCGTGTCCGTCTGTCTGTCTGTCTGTCCGTCCGTCCGTCTGTCTGTCTGTCCGTCTGTCCGAAAACTTAACCTTTGCCTTTTCTCCAAAAGTATTTGACATACAAAGCTCAAATTTGGTATGCAACTTCATTTCAATGATATCTATCTGTTCATTGCAGTTTGACCTTTCTCAAGGTCATCTGTTAACCCTTATCAACCCTTTACTCTACGAAAACTTAACCTTTTACTCCGAAAACTTAACCTTTGCTTTTTCTCCAAAAGTATTTGACATACAAAGCTCAAATTTGGTATGCAACTTCCTTTCAATGATATCTATCTGTTCCATGCAGTTTGACCTTTCTCAAGGTCATCTGTTAACTCTTATCAACCCTTTACTCTACGAAAACTTAACCTTTTACTCTGAAAACTTAACCTTTGCTTTTTCTCCAAAAGTATTTGACATACAAAGCTCAAATTTGGTATGCAACTTCCTTTCAATTATATCTATCTGTTCCATGCAATTTGACCTTCCTCAAGGTCATCCCTTAACCCTTATAACCCTTTACTCCACGAAAATTTAACATTGTAGAAAAATGGCCATTTCGGGGGCATTTGTGTTTCACAAACACATCTTGTTTGTAATTATTTGAAAGATCAAAGACAACATTATTGTAAGGGTGAAATTGATAAATTTGCCAGTAGTAAATAAACCATATAATCATATAGCAGGTAGTTCATGAAGTCCAACAACAAGCAAATAAGTATTCAGTTTTGATTTGCTCTACTCCAAAAGCTATTATTCGTCCTTTGATTGCACATAAATCTATCCACAAAAACAAATCAAACTCATTCTATGATAATTTCTAAACCCTGTCATAATTATCTCTTGAAAAATGTTAAGTTTAGTTAGCAGCTTTGAGCCAGATCAGCCTGTGCATAACCGCTGTCCTGACCTTATTCTACAGTGCCTGCTTGTTTTAACCCTTTACCAAACAAGACCTGGTTTTGACATCCCTAATAGCAATAGCTTGGGAAAACATTGAGGCAAAAGAAGAAAATGCTGATAATCAGCATTTTCTCCTTTTGCCTCAATATTTTTTATGCCAGTTTAAACGCAAATATTCTCTTCATCAACATGCCTTTTGTCGTCTGCATAAACTTTCAAATTGGAACACCCTAAAATTTTGTTGTTTGGGAAAGGGTTAACCCATTACTGGACGGCAAAATTTTAGACTTATTCAAATTCAGAGGTGTTACAGATGACAATTTTGAGTTAAAGAAACTTAACATTTGTTGCACTTTTGAGGTAGAAAACTTTGTGGGAAATGAAGAAATTGCTTGTCACAAGCAATTTCTTCATTTTCAACAATTTCCAATGCCATTTTCTTCTAAAGTGTCAAGAGGCTTCAATGTGTGGTAATAGGTTAATTCAGCACGAGTAATTGTGAATGATGGTGTGACAGGTGTGAAGTAAAATGTACTCTTTTCCAGATGTTTTGCTGCCCTTGGAGATGTAGCAAGAGCCAGGTTTTTGAAGGAGACATTCCGTATTGCTGAAGAAGCTGCCAAGACTATGGGGGGTGATGGTTTCAATAACTACCGTGTCAGGGCCAGGCTGGCTATTCTGGAGAAGAAGTTTAAAGAGGCAGAGGGCATTTATCTGGAACAGGTTAGTGAGATTAGTTTTCCTTGATATTTTAACCCTTTCAAAAACAGCAAAATTTCATGATGGTCTCATTTGAAAGCTGCTGCACATGACAAAATGAACATAAATAAGAATATGATTCATGTATAGTTGTATACTATAGCACAGAAAACATTGAGGCAAAAGGAGAAAAATGCTGATTACCGGTATTTTCTTCCTTTGCCTCAATGTTTTCCAAAGCCCTTCCTATTAGGGTCAAAATAGGTCTTCTTTGGGAAAAGTTTCTTCTTTTACCTGTCACTATTTGTCACAATTTAATCCACTACTGCACAGTTACGCCTTTTGACTCCCTCATAAGAAAATACTTGGGAAAACATTGTAGAAAATTAAGTAATTGCTTGTGACAAGCAATTTCTATGTTTTCCACAATGTTTTCTAACCCAAAATAATAAGATTTTTGAAATTTCATCATCTTGAAATTGTCGTCTGCATCACCTTTCAAATTGGAACAGTCCAAAATTTTGCCGTCTGGTAATGGGTTAAACTGAAAAGTTGTAGGAAGTGATATTAAAGCATGTTTGATTAATTCAAATAATAAATCATTTAAGTCATAAAGACTTCAGAAAGCTCTTGATAATTATAGACAAAAAATATATCACTTACACAGTAGTAATTGACCAGCCGCCGACTGTCTATCAAAGCCATCAATAAGCCAATGGACGATCAGAAAAATGCCTAACTCCCATTGCTTGTCTTAAATTCTTCGTTGCATGTGATGTTGTATCAATCTATTGAATGACTATCTAAACAATCGACATGCCAATGCCCAAATTGTTTGTCTTAGATTTTACATTTGGTGGAGCAATCTATCAATTGATGTTTGGTCAATTGTGTTTATTTGGATATTTACCCAGCTTATCTCAGAGAATACTCTAATTCCTGTTAACTTTGCTGTAGAAAAATGATTTTAGACAGTTTCTCCTGTACATTTGTAGAACCATGTCGATGAAGCTGTGGAAATGTACCAGGAAATGCACATGTGGGATGAGGCCATAGAGGTAGCTGAAGCTAAGGTAAGATTTTCTTTCTTATCCATGCCACATGCAATTAGTTCTCTCCCAATTGACAATGTTTTCAATCTCAATAACATGGAAATTTTTGGCCTATAGGTAACAAAGAATGTCAATTTAATAATGAAACTAAATATTTTGTCCTATAGATTTTGATCAAATTTCAAGGTAGTAAATCTGGCAAGATCTAATGCCTCCATTTCTCCATATATTTCACGAAATTTTCTTAATTGTTTAGCGGTGGATTGGGTACATAAGTAACAAGGGTCATGGGTTCTTTCTCTTCAGTTCCAGTCTTTTGCGTGAGCATTTCGACCAAGGTCCCGTCTCTATATAACCTTTACTGTTGAACAGAATGTAAAACTCCATTTAAGCCTTTACTAAACAGCAAAATTTTAGGCTGATCCAAATTTAAAAATGTTGCAGATGATACTTCATTTCAATGAAATTCTACATTTTTCTTTCTGGGTTGTAAAATATTGTGGGAAATGATGAAATTGCTTGTCACAAGCAATTTCTCCATTTTCCACAATGTTTTCCAAGGTCATTATCTAAAAGGGTGTCAAAAAGCATCCATTTGTGGGAATGGGTTAATTCCTAATCATTCAGGTGATAGATCTATAACTCTAGTTCTGCACATCAGCCATCATGTATAATTATTTTGACAGAGTCATCCAGAGCTTGAGAATTTGAGGAGGAACTATTATCAATGGTTGATGGAAACGGGACAAGAAGAAACTGCAGGAGAGGTTGGGATAAATTTTTATCACAGATTGCATTTACCACTTACTTAATTCAACCCTTTCCCAAACAAGACCTGGTTTTGACATCCCTTACCTGAAAGGCTTGGGAAAATATCGAGGCAAAAGAAGAAAATGCTGATAATCAGCATTTTCTCATTTTGCCTCAATATTTTCTTGGCTATTTCGTTCACTAATAACATCTTTATGAACACCCATTTTGTTGTCTGTGGCAGTGTTCAAATTGGAGCAGTCAAAATCTTGGCTATTTTGGAAAGGGTTAATTTCCATTTCTATTTTTACATTACAAGCCATCTGATTGGACGGGATTTATGTTGATGCCATTTAGATTGATCCATGTGTAATTCTAAAGACTTGACAAGGAATTTTGCTGGTCGCTGAATACAACTCCTGAACTTACTAAATTATTTCTGATAATTACATGTATTAGTTGTCCACTTTTGATGAAAATTTCTCATTTCTATCACTGATTATGTGACCATTTTGTCATTTGTCTGGTATTAGCTATACTATGCTGTGTCGTGGAAAAAGAGCCTCTGAGGTAAAGTGTCTAGCGAGTGTGATATTATTTACTTACATTAGTTCAAATCATGTAATTGATTTCTTTTTGTGATTCATTTTTTTTACAGCAAAAAGAGAGAGAGGGTGACTATCTGGCAGCCATCAACCTATACATGAAGGCTGGACTGCCTGCCAGAGCTGCAAGATTGGCTACAAGTGTAGATGTAAGCATTCTTCTACTTACCTTTTGTAAAATAAGTCTGATCAGAATATTATGACACATGTTCTTACAAATTTCACTTATGTGTACAAGGGAAAAGCATTTCTAATTTTTCATAAAAAAATTGCATGTGTTGGTTCAAATCTTGTAGGCGTGAGACACCTACAAGATTTGAACTATCACATGCAAAATTATAGTAGTTTGGAATTGAATATGTAGTTAAGCTTTATAACCCATTACTGAACAATGACGCCTTTTGACTCCCTCACAAGAAAAGGCTTGGGAAAACAATGTGGTAAATGAAGAAATTGCTTGTGACAAGCAATTTCTTCATTTTCCACAATGTTTTCTAACCCAAAATGGAAATAATTTTAAAATTTCTTGAACTTGAAATTGTCGTCTGCAACACATTTCAAATTGGAACAGTCCAAAATTTTGTTGTCTGGTAATGGGTTAAACATGCGCTAAAATAGTTGACTGGATTAAAGTTTGTAATTCAAAAATAGAGCTTCGTATCCTTTTTGCAAGCAAACCATTGGAATTTATGTACTTGTTTTAAACTTAAGATCAAATTTATACAGACATTTATCAATTGACCAAACGCTGACTGTCAATCAAAAACATCGATTAGCCAATGGACGATCAGTAAAATGTCATGCCCCAATTATTCTTCGTTGCACGCGTTATTGTATCGATTTATCGACTGACAATCAAAACAATCGACATGCCAATGGCAAAGAATTTTGTGCTAACAATAGACTAGGTTTACTGTTATGTTATGATAAACTGTCGGTGTTGTTATAAAATCTCGTAACTACGGCTTAAATCAAGCCGTAGTTACGAGATTTTATAACAAAACCTACGAAGTACTATTTTGTTTATCCTAATTTACGTCTCGATTAACTGGATAAAATCATTCCCTATTAACGATCACATTCCCATTGTTTGTCCTAATTTCTATGTTGGGCGGAGCGATCTGTCCATTGGCGTTTGGTCAATTAGAGTAACGTCGGGTAAATTCGACAGTCGTCAAAATTCGACACCCTTCTATAATTTTTACAATATATGAAATACAAATCGTGATAATAGCATTCCAATACTGAACACCTTATGTCGGGGCAATAACTGGCGTATAAAAATAGTTCCTGTCCTCCAAACACCCACCCTTCCCCCGAAAAAATCGCGGAAGAAAAATGTAGTCGAATTTTCTGATAGGCAAAAATGGCCGTTACAGATTATCGTAAGAAAGTGGATCTAAACAAAGACATTTGAAAAATTATGAAAATCATTTTTATATGATAAATGTTTCAATACTATGCCGGAAATGTATATATTTTCATAAATTATTTGATAAAAAGCATCTCTCCGTTTTATTTTCAACTTGAGAAAGGGTGTCGAATTTATACAACAAAATATTTCAAGATCGTATAATTTCGACATGCGCTAAAACGTGATTAATTGTTTGAATTTGAATGTTCCTACATCGACAGAAACAGACTACAGTTTGGTTGTTGCGCTTATTTTGAACAGTAGAAATGGCTTTGATGCCCTTTTCATCAACCAACAAACAATTTTGATCTAAATATACGTATTATTAACAAATTCCACATCAATTTGCATCTGAAACGTTTCACTCGGAAAACTGTTCCATAAGATTCATATTCTGAGGTCAGTCAAAGTTCTCGACGGTAGTAGATGAATATATTAAATATGGCGAGTCTTACTTTGTAAGAAACATCCTTATTAAATTAATCCACCACAATAGTTAACAATCCAACGCATGAAAATTAAATATCACTCGAAGATTTGACCTTTGTTTGAAGGTGCACAAATTCCTTATTTAGCGACTATCAAAACAACCGAATGCGGTTCTTTTAATTCACGTGGCAACGCCATGTAAATCTACTGAGTAAATTGTGTTTAATTGATTGGTCAGAACAGTTTGTCAGTCTCCACCCATTCGATCATTTATATGCTTGATTGACAGGGATTTCCACGTGCTGATTTCTCATTCCTTTGTCGGAACAAAATGACGTCATACAATCGTCATACCACTAACCGTCTGAGGGAGAGTTTAAAACATCAAACAAAGCCGCAAAGTCACGCGCGGAACACCTGTTATTGAACAGTTTCCGAAAATAGAAATAGACTCATTCCCATACAGTACTTAAAAGGGAACAGTTGTTGAAATTTCGGGCTGTGCGCCATGTTAAGTTAAGATAAATTTGGTCATGGATTAATTGAACCATTAATTGGAATATTTCAGGGACAAGGTATTACTTTTACATTTCATTCGAGGAGACAATTAACTTTCTAAACATTGTGGTTTGGCGACCGCGGTGTTTTGAATGAAGAAGGAATATTTCGTAGATGCTTTAAGGGAATATTTGTGGTTTAGGAAATGACTTTGCGCAGATGAACATTTAAAAAAAATCACATTTAGCAAATTGATCTCTGTCTCTGAATCGTGGGTGAGAATGAAAATCTCAATGAAGAAAAATCAAGTGCATCGTTGTAATCAATATATTCACCTGATTTGCAGTTTATAAGAGATATTAACAACGTTTTCTGATTATTTTCTGATACAAATTCTTGGGGTGTCGAATTTACCCGCAAGGTGTCGAATTTATACTACGATGGGTCTCATGATTTAACGAAAAAAAGACGACAATGACAATATCGTATTCGGGCGGCGTTTTTTGCAAATGAAAAAAATCAAGCCAACTTCCGTTTTGATAAATGTTTATTCTCCGGAATATTTTGCCACAACTTTTTTTTGCTCATTTCGTCTTAAGGTGTCGAAATTACCCGTCTTTACTCTAATACAACTTTTGTACATCCAGGAACTGATGTCAAACACAGATCTGATCAGCAGAATAGCAAGTGCTCTTATTAAGGGAGAATTGTTTGAAAGGGTATGTGCAAGTCCTCCTTATTTCTCCACTATTATATATGGTTGCTTTTCTTCAAAAACCTTGTAACTGCAGCCTATATTATTTTTTCAAAGAATAACGACAATATGTAATGACGTAAGATGATTTAAAACAATAAACTAAAAAAAATATAAAAAAACACTGTGAAAATGTCCGAGAAAAAAGAGATTTTGCCAGAAGGTGTACTAATATAGTATATAAAATATTCATTTTCAATTAAATCATCTTTAAATTGTTCTTTTGAAGTTTAACTTTATATTTTACTGCATAAAAAAATATCCTTATGTAAAAATGCAATGTACAAGTAAAACCACTATTATCCTCACAAGGCACTCCGTTCTATACAAATGTTCATGAGGTATAAAGTGGAGGTAGAATTCTTGGCTTAGGCTTAGGAAGTTGCAGTTGCATAATTTATTCTGTTGTTCGGTTTTCTAGGCTGGTGATCTATATGAGAAGATCAGAGATCATACCCAGGCTATGTCCTGCTTCAAGAGAGGAAAAGCTTACAGAAGAGGTATTTCTTCTTTTGGTTTCCATAATATTGCCCATCCAATTTTCAATTCTTTGCCAAATTCTTACTATTCTTAAAAGTAAACCTGTTGATTCATAGATTCATAAGACTCATTATCCATTAACACTTTCATTGACTGTTCACATTTGAAAGCTGATGCAGATGACAAAATCATGGTTGAAAAAGATAGATTTTTTGTACAATTTAAAGGAAAACATTGAGGCAAAGGAGAAAATGTTGATCAGGCCAAAAAAAAAAAAAAGGGTGTGGTTCAGGTTACCCAATCGACCCTAGCAAATTTTGGCCTACCCTAATTTTTTCATTGCCCTCAAAGGAAAATATACAAAAAAAGAACAACAATAGCAATAGAAAGGTAACCAAACCCAAATAAAATTAAAAAAAAAAAAAAAAGACCAACCTTAATTTTTTTCAACATGTTACCTGAACCACACATATTGTTTTATTTGGCCTCATCAGCATTTTTTTTCTTTTGCCACAATGTTTTCCTAGGTGTAATCTGCTGAGAAAGTCAAAACAAAGTCTTGTTTGGGAGAAGATTAGGATGTAAAGCAAATAACAAGCTACCAGCTGTTTTTGGTACTGCTCAGCTGGGTCTCAATCAAGTTTACGCACTTATCTTACAAAATTTTGTATTTTACAGCTGTGGAGCTGGCTAGATATGCCTTCCCAACAGAGGTTGTGAAACTTGAAGAAGAATGGGGAGATTACCTTGTATCTCAGAAACAACTAGATGCTGCCATCAACCACTTTATTGAGGCAGGGTAGGTGATGTAGAAATACTGTTCATTGTGAAACATGAGGCTAAAATCAATATTTGTCAAATTTATTCTTCCAGAAATATTATGAAGTAGACACTCAGTCACTTATTTTATATTTGACTCATACTTTGGAATAAATTATTCCAAGATAAAGATTTAACAAATACAAATACACAATTGTATACAGGTGACTTTCATTGTCATAAGTCAGAATTTGAGACATTATCAAAGTTTATGTAAACTCTAAGATTAATATAAGTTTGTTTAACACTTTTCCAAAAGACAAAATTCTAAAGTGGTTCAATTTGAAAGCTGCTACAAATGACAAAATGCATGTTGACAAAGAAAATATTGAGGTAAAAGAAGAACTTGCTGATCAGCAATTTCTTCTTTTGCCTTAATACTTTCACAAGCATTTTCTGATTGGAATGTCAAAGCCAGGTTATTTATGGAAGAGGGTTAAAACACTTAAGCTAGTCACATCACTTATATCATTGTCATTCTTATGATTCTCTCTGTTAGAGCCATTACTAAAGCTGTTGAGAGTGCTATAGCATCACGACAATGGACCAAAGCTGTACAGATATTGGAACTACAAGACTCAGCTCTGGCTTCTAGATACTACAAGAAAATTGCTGACCATTATGCTTCTATTGGAGAATATGAGGTATTGTAGCCCTCACCTAGCTTTGTGTTTGTCTTTTTTTAAACTAAGATTGTTCGACAAAAGCTAATGCTAATCAATATTCACTATTATATGCAAATTTAATAAAGTAAAAGAAATGTCAATTTGATTACATTGCGTACAACATAAAACTTACATGATGGGGTTTTACCAATGATTATCACAAAAAGGGTACAGTAATGTTAATAGGAACTAATGAAAATACAAAATCAGTCATATTAATTAACCCTGCACAATCTGTGCTTTGATTTTATATTGTAATTAGAGAACATTTTTACGAGAAAAATAATTGTTTTCTGAAAATTGAAGATAAAATTGTGTATCTGTTTGATTTTTTTCCCTGAAGAAGACATTGTTTATATTATTTTGAACTTGTGTATTACAGACAGCAGAAAAGCTGTATGTAGAAGCAGGATGTACAAGAGAGGCAGTAGACATGTATAATACAGCTGGTAAATGGGAACAAGCTCATAAGGTAAGATCTGGAGTAATACCCCCTTTATATACACCACCAGTGTTCTCCCCAGCCCAATAAGCTGTATCAACCCAACTACAGCTTCATGTAAATCAGTGTAATGCCCCTACAGCTCCAAAAATACCCCTACAGCTTCGTTTCTTCAAAATGGTCACCAAATAGGGACATTTAGGGATATTTTATGTCAAAAACTTATAAATAACACGTTCTTATGAATTAAAATGTAGTAATTCTGTATAAAAACATTATGGTAAAAGAAATTGAGCAATTTCTTCTTTTCCCATTATGTTTTTATTCACAATTATTTGCATGAACACAATGCAATTCAAGGTTTACCAATACCTTTAACTTGCCACTACGGCTTCAAATTATTCTACAGAGAACCCTGCACCACCAACAGTGGACATCATCTACATGTTTGTATCTCCTATTGTCCTTCCTGATGATCATCTGCATCCATTTGTACATCGGAGCCATATCTTTTAACCCTTTCCCAAATGGCAAAATTTTAGGGTGATCCAAATTCAAAGATGTTGCAGACGACAATTTCAAGTGAATGAAATTTAACATTTTTTGGTCTTTTTACTTAGAAAACATTGTGGGAAATGAAGAAATTGCTTGTCACAAGCAATTTCTTCATTTTCCACAATGTTTTCTAAAGCCTTTATCTCGTGGGGAGACAAAAGGCGTCACTGTGTGGTAATGGGTTAAACACAACTCTTCCTACATTTATTTTTGGATTTTGGTGATATTTTAGTAGATTGTACCTTATTGTTATGCACATATTTTAGGGCCTTGTCATATTTTAACCCATTCCCACACATTGAAGCTTTTTGGCAACCTTCAAGAACGTGGTTAGAGAAAACATTGTGGTAAATAAATAAATTGCTTAATACCTCAACATTTCTTGTTACAGATGGCGTCCACCTACATGAAGGGAGATGATGTATCATCCCTGTATATAACACAGGCTAGACAGCTGGAGGAACAGGGCAAGTTTAGAGAGGCAGAAAAGTAGGTTATCTTTCTATTGTAATTGATTCCCAAACAATACCTGTTACATGTATGGAAACGATTTAGAGATACATGTATATAATAGGTAATCATGATTTGATTTTTGTAACATTTCTTTAGTTTTCCAAACTACCATTCAATTTGAAGTTGTCTAGAATTTATTTGGTTGCGGCCTTGGCGCAGTTGGTAGTGCATCTGCCTCTCATTCCAGAGGTCTCGGGTTAGATACCCGGCCGCGGCAAATACCCTTTCTGACAAAAATGTCGCCCATCAATGGTTTGATATGAACCTATGTAGGGGAGCAGCTGGAGGCTCAGTAAGGGTGTTGTGATAGTACTGGTATGAGAAACGACAGGAATCCATGGTTAGGTGCTCCAGCAGTTGGGCTATGACCATAGCCGTTGAAAATGGTGTAAAACCCAATAAACCAAATCTAGAATTTATTGTATGTACATAAGTAAAAATAACATTACATCAGTCTGGAAAAGGATATAAATTTATGACAGACTTGTTCATTATATCACTCAAAACTGATATTTTGAAAATAGAAATGTAATTTTTATGTACTATTCCAAACAGAAATTTTACACAGACTACTCTGATTTAATTTCCTTACCCGGATGTAAGGCTTTGTTGGAAGAATATTGACATCAAACTATTATATTATATTACATACTATTTTTTGCTGTGACATGGCCATCACCATGTACAAGAAACAGAAGTCAAGCTATCAGAGAACAAAATGGATCTTGATTAGACTGTCTGTATAGGCAGTCTGATCTTGATCTATTTTGGTCTCAAATGCCATGAAGGCCCTATTTCAAGAATATGTCTCATTAATAATTATTATATTACAGACTATTTGTTGCTGTAAAGGAGCCTGACATGGCCATCACCATGTACAAGAAACAGAAAATGTATGGAGACATGGTGCGCCTGGTTAAAGTTCATCATAAAGATCTGCTACAGGATACCTATCTACACCTAGCAAAGGTAGGTATTAGGATTTTTAATGAGTATTTTACTATAAAGTAGACTATTTTGTTATGCAAAAATGAGGTCAATATTCCAATTATTGAGTACAAGATACAGAAATGTACATGGATAATGTGAAATTCAATATCAGAATCTTCTACAAGATACATACTAATGTGTACCAAAAATAGAAATTCACAGGAACTTTTACAAATACTCTATCATGTCTGAGGATTTTCTGTGACTGTACTTTGTAAGGCAAAAGTTCACATGTTTTAAATTCTGGCTTTGGCTTGAAGAACTCAAAGGAGTTGCATTAACTTTGATAAGCAAAACTTTTAGAGTTTAACAAAGCATTTGAATTGATTAAACTTTGGTGGTAATCATTCAAATGCAGCTGTTAGTTAGACAATATGTTTTAGGAGAAAATGCTTGAAACAGGCAAACATATCTAAAACTATGTAATTTTCATGCCAGGAGTTAGAAGCTGAGAACAATTTGAGACAAGCTGAGACTTACTATGTTGAGGCTGGAGACTGGAAGGCTGCTGTCAATATGTACAGATCTAATGATATGTGGGATGAGGCACATAGGGTGAGTAGAGAAAAATGTATGAAATCTGAGGGGAAACATGTAACCTACATGTAACTCAACCCTTTTTCGTTAAAACGCAAGTGAGCAACTGAGCAAGCCAGGTTAGTAATTGTAAGTCTAGCTTAACATCCCTGCTTGCCAGGAATAACTTACTGGTAACTTACGTAATAAACTGGTAGATGACCATTTTCTAATATCCTGTAGTATCTAAGTGATAAGATATTTATTGTTTGTAAACAGTTTAAAAAGGAAAGTTTCAAATAAGTTCAAACAGGCACTTTGCTAGGCTCTATATTTAGTTCCCTAATTTGAATCATCTTTTAATCTGTATTTATTAAGAAAAAAAAGACTTTGTCACTTCAATTTTTCTGTGCTGAAATTTAAGTTAAACGAATGATAATAGTAAATCATTTTTAAGTTCAAATAATTTTTGTTCCAACAGGAGAGATCATGAATTTACTTCTATTTAGATATAGGAGGTTGACTTAATTGTATTCTATTTGAACAGGTTGCTAAAGCCAATGGAGGCCAAACAGCCTCAAAACAAGTTGCCTATCTTTGGGCGAAGAGCCTTGGTGGAGACTCGGCTGTTAAACTCCTCAATAAGTTTGGTCTACTGGAGGCTGCCATTGATTATGCTGCAGAAAATTGGTAAGTTTCATGTCATACATGGAAAATATTCTTGAAAAATCAAGTTGTAGACTTACAATTCTTGGTCATTTGTAGATTCATTCCTTTTGAAAGCAATGTTTCTATGTTCTTAGTACAGATAGCTGTTATACTATAACCATTTTTCCTTTCATCTGCTATGACATGCTAATTCTGCCTTCATTATGATGATATATGATAACAAGGTACAGTAATGCTCACATGTTTTTGCCTAAAATACACGCTCATCATGGTAAAAATAAATTTTGAGTGGAAAATCATGGTGACCACTTGAACCCCCACGATATTGCACGCAAAACACGCAATATGTGGTGATCACCACAATTTGCAATGGAACAGGAAGGGGAAAGTAGACGACTGAATAATCATGGTGGAAAGTTGCGATGATTCCACTAGTTTGGGTGGAAAAACACACAACACAGTGGCTATTGCTATTTACAGCCAGAAAACACTTGAAATAATGATGTGTGAAAATATGAAGAAAAAAAACAAAAAACATTTGAGCTGTACTGTAGAAAAAAGTCAAATGTAAGTCATATTATAATAAAAAGAAAGTTTGAATTGACATATTAGTGTTTTACAGATACAATTTGTTTTTCGAATTTTATTTACAACAAATTTATATCACATTTCCAGTGCGTTTGAGTTTGCATTTGAGCTGGCACGCATCGCAATGAAAAACAAACTTCCAGACATTCACCTTAAACACGCCATGTATCTGGAAGATGAGGGGCGATTCCAGGATGCAGAAGCTGAGTTTGTACGAGCTGGAAAACCTAAAGAGGCTGTACTCATGTAAGTGTAGTTTCATTGTTTTCAAATTGAATTTCCACAGAATGTTACTCATCACCTGACCTTGCAAATGTCCAAGTTTTGCCATTTGAGGCTGCCTCAAGAGAACTTTAATAATTGAAATCGACATATACTATGCTTCTGACAATTTTGATACTTGATGTTGAATTTTTTGCAATTTATGATAATATGGTTTCATTGTTGATTTTTTTCCTGTGACTTAAATTTGATTTATTGGTAAGCAGGGATTGACTTTTGGGCTTCAATTCACATTTCGTATTAATCAATATCAAATTCACATTTTTACTGTTCATCAACCCCTATATTGTGGGTACTGATTGGAATTGTCTCATCGAGATGATTCCAATCAGTACCCACAACATAGGGTTGGGATTTAAACTAGAAATATTCATATGTCTAAACCCCCTGTTATTTGTTGCTCTACTTTTACATTCAGGTATGTTCACAATCAAGACTGGGATGCTGCACAGAGAGTGGCTGAGGCATCTGATCCAGACTCAGTGGCTGATGTACTTGTAGGACAGGCTAGGTTTGCTTTTGAGGAGAAGGAATACGCCAAGGCTGAGACGTATCTACTGAGGGCACAGAGGCCTGAGTTGGCTGTTAAATACTACAGGGTATGTTTGGAATATGAAATGGCCTTCTAGATGCATTCAAAGAAAACTTAAATTGTACTTTCAAGTTGTAATTAGAATACTTTTTGGCAATTTTCTTAAAAGTATAGCCATTAAAATAGGATTTCCTTTGAAAAAAGAGAAATACTGAAACTGAAAGAAGTTGTTTGGTCATCTTAATTGCCAGTCACATTAGGAATTGAAAAATTAAAGGTAGATGAAATGGTAAATTATAATTCATACCCATTTATTTTCAATTTGTGTTTAACTCATTACATAATATAGTCTATTATGAACTATAGGATTGTGGTATGTGGCAAGATGCCCTGAGAGTGTGTAAGGAGTATGTCCCACATAAATTGCAACAACTTCAAGATGAATATGACAGAGAAATGACTGATAAAAATACAAGGTAAGATTCAGAAAATGATAATGAAAATTAAAGTAGAACAGATTTCATCCAAATGGATATTCTGTGTCAGAGCAATTTTTTGAATATGTTTGACATGGAAAGTGTATTTATCTTAAATATCAGCTTAATTCTAATCAAATCTGATGGAGATGATTATATAGTCATTAACTTCACCTGCATTGAATTTCACTGGAAATTATATTGAAAAGAGGCCTTTAAAACCATTTTTATGCCCCCGTTTTGAAAGATCGGGGGCATATTGTTTTACTGTTGTCTGTCTGTCTGTCTGTCTGTCCGTCCGTCTGTCTGTCAGTCCGAAACTTAACAATTGTCATTTTCTCGACAACCATTATGCATACAAAGCTCAAATGTGGTATGTAAACTTCTTTCAATGATATCTATCTGCTAAATGCAATTTTACCTTCCTCAAGGTCACAGTTTAACCCTTATCAACCCTTAACATGCAACTTAACGGGACAACTTAACGCAACAACTTAACATTGGCCTTTTCTCCTAAAGTATTCCACATACAAACTCAAATTTAGTTTGTGAACTTGTGTCAATGATATCTATCTGCTACATGCAATTTGACCTTCCTCAAGGTCACAGTTTAACCCTTATCAACCCTTAACATGCAACTTAACGCGGCAACTTAACGCAACAACTTAACCTTGGCCTTTTCTTCAAAAGTATTCCACTTACAAAGTTCAAATTTGGTATGTAAACTTCTTTCAATGATATCTATCTGCTACATGCAATTTGACCTTCCTCAAGGCCATCAATTAACCCTTATCCACCCTTAACATGCAACTTAACGCGCCAACTTAACGTGACAACTTAACATTGGCCTTTTCTCCTAAAGTATCCCACATACAAAGATCAAATTTAGTATGTAAACTTCTTTCAATGATATCTTTCTGCTCCATGCAATTTGACCTTCCTCAAGGTCACAGTTCAACCTTTATCAACCCTTAACATGCAACTTAAGACGGCAACTTAACGCAACAACTTAACATTGGCCTTTTCTCCAAAAGTATTCCACATACAAAGCTCAAATTTGGTATGTAAACTTCTTTCAATGATATCTGTCTGATCCATGCTATTTGACCTTCCTCAAGGTCATCAATTAACCCTGATCAACCCTTAACATGCAACTTAACGCGCCAACTTAACGCAACAACTTAACATTGGCCTTTTCTCCAAAAGTATTCCACATACAAAGCTCACATTTGGTATGTAAACTTCTTTCAATGATATCTTTCTGCTCCATGCAATTTGACCTTCCTCAAGGCCATCAACCAACCCTTATCAACCCTTAACATGCAACTTAACGCGCCAACTTAACGCAACAACTTAACATTGGCCTTTTCTCCAAAAGTATTCCACTTACAAAGTTCAAATTTGGTATGTAAACTTCTTTCAATGATATCTATCTGCTCCATGCAATTTGACCTTCCTCAAGGCCATCAATTAACCCTTATCAACCCTTAACATGCAACTTAACGCGCCAACTTAACACAACAACTTAACATTGGCCTTTTCTCCTAAAGTATCCCACATACAAAGTTCAAATTTGGAATGTAAACTTCTTTCAATGATATCTTTCTGCTCCATGCAATTTGACCTTCCTCAAGGCCATCAATTAACCCTTATCCACCCTTAACATGCAACTTAACACACCAACTTAACGTGACATCTTAACGTTGGCCATTCCTCCAAAAGTATTCCACAAACAAAGTTCAAATTTGGTATGTAAACTTCTTTCAATGATATCTATCTGCTCCATGCAATTTGACCTTCCTCAAGGTCTTCGTTTAACCCTTATCAACCCTTAACATGCAACTTAACGCGACAACTTAACGTGATATCTTAAAGTTGGCCTTTCCTCCAAAAGTATTCCACATACAAAGATTGAATTTGGTATGTAGCCTTCTTTCAATGATATTAGGTTAGAGAGTCAAGGTCACACATGTAGGTCAAGGTCATATATCAATTAAGGTCATAATTATAGAAAAATAGCCATTTCGGGGGCATTTGTGTTTCACAAACACATCTTGTTTGCAACTGCTATAAAGATCACAACCTTGACTAAACTTTTGCAAACTTTGTTCGAAACGTTTATCTTAACATGAGAAAAATGACTTTTGAATCTCAAGACAATCCATTGCAAAACTCGGGAAAGAAGACAAAAATAAAATCTTTATTTATTCCAATCACAATTTTGACTTCATTTTTATCAAATTGCTGGAAATGGAAAATAAACTTTAATCCATATTTTTACAGAGGAGCAGAGTCTATGGTACAACAAGCACGAGAATGGGAATCATCTGGAGAGTATGCACGAGCTGTAGAATGTTATCTCAAGGTCACGGATGAGATCACTCCTGATAGAGAAGCACAGGCAAAATGCTGGATGAGGGTAAGTGGTTTGAATTGTTGCTCCTTAACCCATTTCCAAATTGCAAAATCCAAATCCACACTCAAAGATATTGTAGGGGCGGATGTGGTGCTGTGGTAAAGCGCTTATTTGTTTATTATAATTTCTCTCTTTTGAATCTTGCATTTGAATATATTCATGCAAAGGCAAAAGAGAAAACTTTTATAAAAATGGTTGTATAGAATTACGGATGCCCCCATAACAGCCCAAATGTCTTTGAGATATTCAGTGTCAACTGTATGTAAATTTTTGTGTTTTTTTGTAACAAATTATGTTTACTTTTATCAGGCTGGAGATTTGGCCGTGAAGTTCCTTGGACAAGACAAAGCTACTAGGGTTGTGGAGATAGTGTGTCCTAGACTGTATGAACATAGGAAGTTTACTGCAGTAAGTAATCCTTTAATAGTACCTACTTAACCATTTCCAAAACAAGGCCTGATTTTAACGTCTCTTACATACCTATGTAGAATGATTGAGAAAACATAGAGGCAAAAAGAAGAAAATGTTGATAATCAGCATTTTCTCCTTTTGTCTCTATATTTTCTGTGCTTTTTGAACACTAATACTATCTTTATCAAAATCTGTTTTGTTGTCTGCAGCAGCTTTAAATTAAGACCACCATAAAGTTTTGTCATTTGGAAGTTCCTTGGACAAGACAAAGCTACTAGGGTGGTGGAGATAGTGTGTTCTAGGCTGTATGAACACAGGAAGTTTACTGCAGTAAGTAATCAATTCATATAAATTGCTCAAGCTGTGTTCTTTCCTTAGACAATTGATATGAAAGATACTTAATCAGCTGTTGTGAAAGAGAGACCTGTTTGGCACACATGAAATAAGGCACACTTAATGAAAAATTGAAAGAAGAGATACAAGCTCATTCTAATCACTTAACCCTTTCCCAAACAACAAAATTTTAGAGTGATCTACTTCAAAAACCGCCACAAATGACAAAATGGATGTTATTTAAGATAGGATTTGTGTAAAATATGACACAGAAAATATTGAGACAAAAGGAGAAACTGCTGGTTATCAGCAGTTTCTTCTTTTTATGCTCCCCGAAGGGAGAGCATATAGTCGCCGCTTCGTCTGTCCGTCCGTCCGTCATTCCGTCCGTCTGTCCGTCTGTCCGTCCGTCCGAAGCGATTTCTCTATAACCCTTGGGCCAAATCAAATGAAACTTACCATGTGAACTCCCTATGACATAATGCCGATGTACTTTTCCCAATTTTTGGATTTGAGGCCTCGTCATGGGAAAAGGGGACTTAAGGTCAAATACACTTTTTCTCTAATTTCTCATAGTCTAATAGTCAGAATTTGATGAAATTTCATATTTGAGTAGCAAATTAGATGCCCTTGACAATAAACTACTTGAAATTTGCGTATAAAAAGTATGTCATGGAAAAAGGGGGCTTAACGTTTGTTAGCTTTATTTTAGCTCTGTATGGCATACATTTATTGTCACAAAGCCTTATTCGGGGAGCATTGTCCGTCTCTGACGGCTCTTGTGTTTTAATGTTTTCCCAAGCCTTTTTTAATAGGGACGTCAAAAACAGGTCTTGTTTGGGAAAGGGTTAAGCTATGGGTTGATGTATTTTTAATGTGATTGTTAGATATTGTAGAAATCTATAAGCATAAAAAATATTAACTAAAAGTATGAACTTTTGACCTTGCTAAGTCTACGATGTATTTACAGTTTCTGATGCATGTCTTTCATCCTTTCGTGTATGTTACTTATTTAGTGTTGATGGTAAATCTCGTACATATTTAATGGATCTCTTTCTTCCAGTTGCATAATGCTTATTCCTTTAGTCAAATAATGAAATAACTTGTGCATATTTCAGGCTGCAGAACTGTATCTGAATGTTGATTTGGTTAAAGATGCTATTGACATGTTCATTGCGGCAGAAGAGTGGAACAAGGCCAGAAAAGTGGCAAAGGAATTAGAACCAAAGTAAGAAATATTTTGTTTATATCAGTGAAATGACATTTTACCTATAACAATGTAAATATACGAGGGTTGTTTGATAAATTCGCGGAATTGTTCTGTAATTCAAAATTGAGATTGAATATCAAAATTAAATCTAGTTTGTGATAAATATCAACTATTCCTTATTAAGAATGCAAAATTTCTACATGATATGTTAAGAAATAATTTCTACAAATACCATTTAATAAACCGATGTCTAGCTGGTTGCCTGACGCTAGAGTGTCACGTAACGTCACATCATCGTTTATGACGTCAAGTCTTTGAAAAAAGAACTGAGCGTCCCAATATTCTTTCAACCTAGTCTCCAGCAGCAGTTTTAATGTCCTGTGTATACAATTACACATTGATTAAACGTTTCCCTATGTCAGTCACTGATGAATGGCATAACTAAACTTGTAGCGATTTTCTTAAGTCCGTCGGAATTTTTGAAATGCTGGCCTGTGTACTAGGATATGAGTTCTGCACTTTCTGTACAGGTGGCATACCTGGAGTTTTTCTATGCAGGACATTTTAAATGAATGAATTCTTTCTTTGTTTCGGAAACATTATAACAAAGACGCATTTCGCCAGTCGTTACGATCCTATCTAAGACATTATTGCCACCAGACTCCTAACACACCAGAAAATCATGGGGCCACTCAAAATGATTCTGCTTGTCAAAGTCTCGTAGAAGAAGAGGAGCCAAACAACCGGACACTTTTGACATAATATTTCAACCACTGTTAGATCTTATATACGACAGTTATATAATTCGAAAAAGGCAACGTCAAGTGCTGCAATAGTTAGTACAGTCCAACTCTTATTTGCCCTTACACGCTTTCGTTCATATGCAGTTGTACTCTGACTGACCAAAAAGTTTGGTCTATCTGGCCAGTCATTATCATACATCGATGTTCTCTCTGTCTTCAAACGTGTTCTGTCTTTTAATATGGATATTTTGTGAACAATTGAAATATTGTTGCCATTTCCATAATGAGTTTGTTCAACATAGGATTTTTATTGCTCTTTCATCTTTCTGCTTAGGTGTAAAATACTGTTTAAAATGACTTTCAACATGTTTTGCTAGCACTATGGAATAAAGCTTTTAATGCTATAGCAATATTATGCCCCTTTCTACTTGCCTGTTTATTGTTCACACCAGTTAGCTATGAAAATATTGTCCACCCAAATTAACCATGGACAGCTTAATTTTCGTGCGCTAAGTCCGTTTATATAGTTGAGTGTCTTAACAAAACATTGCCTAAGTAAGGTTATTACATATGCAGATGTCCCGGGTTAATTTTGCTGGACAATACCTTGTTCAGATTCTGAATGTTGTTGTTATGTTGCAGGTATGAATCCTATGTAGAAGACAGATACAAAGATTCATTGAAGAGCCAGGGCAAAGCTGATGCTGTAAGTGTATATCTTAATTTCTATGACAATTATTTGAGATAAGAACTCTGATAGGAGAGATAATTAAGTAAATTTGCAAATTCTCATGACTTTAATAGTTGGGTATATTTGTGTGCTCATAGATTTTAAGCTTTTTCCAAACAAGACCATATGTAATGATGGAATTTTCATTTTAGTTCCCATTATACAACTTACTATTACATACATTTTTATTGTAACATTGACTATATAATTTACAAATTCTAAATCAATGTTCAACAGCATAAAGTTTCATTGTTTGTGAAAGGTTTATATCTTCGCTTTTCAATGAAAACCTTGTAACTGCAGCTTGAAACAAGCTGCAGTTACAAGGTTTTTGTTGAAAAGCAGTGATATATCGCCTTATATGTTACAGCTTGCAAGTGTGGATGTTGTCGGAGCTATAGACATGTATATAGAGAAGGGTGACTGGCAGAAAGCCCTGGACACAGCTGAACAACAGAACTCCAAGGTCTTACAGAAATATGTGGCTCTATATGCTACACATCTTATCAAGAATAATGACTCCCTCATGGCCATGGAGCAGTACAGGAAATATGGGGCACCAGCTAATCCACAGGTATAGAAGATAGGGTTGAATTAAATGTTTTCTTCGTTGACATTTTTCTATCTGAATTTCAAATACTTATATGAGATAGAGCCTGGATATATCAATCACATATGGATACCTATGGCTAAGGCCTTTTTTTTTTGGGGGGGGGGGGGCGCCATCACTGTGCAGTTAGTAGCTCATCAGACATTTCATTATGGGGTGCCAGGTTTCAATCCCCGGACCAAAGCAAATGTCAATTCTGACATGTCCCCCACCACTGAAAACCTTATTGTGATGATCAGCTGGAGGCTGGGAAACAAACAACTCTTTATTAACCCTTTCCCAAACAAGACTTGGTTTTGATGTGTTTAATTAAAAAAGCTTGGGAAAACATGGAGGCAAAGGAAGAAAATGCTGATAATCAGCATTTTCTCCTTTTGTCTCAATATTTCCTGAGTTCAGCATTTTCTCCTTTTGTCTCAATATTTCCTGAGCTATATTGTACCCAAGTCCTTTCCTTTTTAACATCAAGTTTGTTGTTTACAGGAGCTTTTCATGTTGGAAAACTCAAAATTTTTGCTATTTGGGAAAGGGTTCAATGCATGTATTTCAATATCCTTAGACTAAATAGTAGGCCTACTAAATAGTGCAAAATTAAGTCAAGAATTATCAAAACATGGACAGTTAATCATGTCATATCTGTGTGAAGAAGAATATAGAAATTTGATTCAACTAATCTGTCTATTTCAGAATTACAACATTTACAAGAGAATCTTCAGTGATGTCATCAACATGAAGGACCTTAATAAACCAGAGGCATTCAGAACATGGGCGGATATGAGAGATGTCTACTATGATCTGGTGAGCACATTCATTTAACCCTTGTCCTTCTTACTTTAAACTTTCTTTTAAACAAACAAGCAATTTAAGAGACATCGCAATAACATAAGCTTAAGTTTTTGCCATAATAATGGATTAGAAAGCAGGTAGTGTAGACTAAGGTCAGACTGCACGTCTGTGCAGGCTGATCTTAGTCTATACTGCCTGCCAAAGCTTTTGTCACAAACAGAAATTGACGTGAACAGCATAAGAAGGGTGAAAATCGTTACCTGCATCTGTAGAGCTTGGCATTTACATGTCGTTTTTGTCCCATCTGTTGTGTTGGTATGTTCCTTCTAAGATGAAGGACCTTAACAAACCAGAGGCATTCAGAACATGGGCTGATATGAGAGATGTCTACTATGATTTGGTGAGGATATGCATGTCTGTCATGTTTGTCTCTTACTTTTTAGGTTTAAAAAAACATTGAAACATAAGCCACTTTCAAAATTCGAGTCATTTCTATTGTTATAAATTGTAAGCATCAATATACAGTACAGCTCGCACAGTTTTTGCCTAAAACACTCGCCACTGCGGACAAAAAATGATTTGGGTGGAAAATCACTTTGATTTGCCATTACGACCACTGCATTTTTCCACTTTAAATTTCCGCGCATCACTGCAAATTGCGACAACTGTTGGAAAATCGCGGCAATTGGGTGGAAATGTCAGGTAAGACAAATATTACCTGTTCATGCAAAACACAGTGATTCGCAATGGTCAAGTGGAAAATCTTGGCAATTCCTGGGGATTTGGGTGATAAAATGCGCTTGCCACGGTCATTGCGGTTTTCCACCCAAATCCACTGGAAATTCAATCGCGGCGATGCGTGAAAATAAGCAAGAAACGTGGAAGCTGCACTGTATAGCTAGTAGTGTAAGCCTTTAATTTTGTGAAGCATTAATTTGACAGATAGGAAATGTTAAGAATAGAATTGTGTGGGATGTATGCTGTTAACTAAATGGAACAACTGTTGATAGTAATATGTTTTCTCTATTCTGTTTTTTACAGACTGAAAACCTGAGAAAGTCACCCGACGCTAACACAGCGGTCCATGAGGAGTTTGAGACGATGTTGTTGATCAGCCATTATTATGCAACCAGATCATCAGCAATGGCTCACAAATCCCTGGACTCTCTAGCCACCAAGCTGTCTGTGTCATTGTTGCGCCATACTGATGTTGTGCCAGCTGATAAAGCATTTTACGAGGCTGGCATGATGTGTAGAGTAAGTATGTCTGGTATTCATCAATGAGTCCTATCAAGTGTCTGTTTGGAATTTAATATCAAATGGATTTACCGGTAATTGGGCAAGGCATACTTCTGTCTTATATAGTTTCAGTGGTGTTATTATGAAACATAAGTAGAATTATAAAATTACACTGATAACATTACTATGATTGGCCTTGTTATACTTTCCAATAAACAGAAATTAATGAGGAATACCCTTGTCAATTTCCAAGCATCATCCATGGCAATGGAAATTGACGAGGGTATGATGAGGGATACCCTCGTCAAATTCTGTTGCTATAAATGACACCCAAAGATGCACAAAGTGTTTTGAAGTTCATGATGGGTTGTAATCCTTAAGTTTAACATTGTTTGTCTTTTGTGGATTTTATCCATCAATCTGAAACTAGGATTGGCTTTTTCTCACTTTTGAACTTTTGTTTTAAATCTAGGGATGGATTTGATGTTAACATTATGTATATCTCATAATCTATCTATCAATGTTCTTTTGTTTGTTTACAGGCTATAGGCTGGGACAATATGGCTTTTGTGTTCTTGAACAGATATCTGGATGTATCTGAGGTATGTAAACAACTTTATCTGACCCTTTTGTCTAAAACGTTACAAGGTAGAAATTTAATCTGCAAAGCCATATGTAAAATTAAGTGTGTAGAAAAATGAGTTGAGAACATAATATTTCTCTTGTATGTCTTTTGTACTTTAGTCCTTTTTAATTAATACGAGCATGTACACCTGACATTTTAATCTTGAAATACTACTAACTTTTAGCTGGTCATTTCATTCACTTAGAAATCATTCTAATCTGAATTATCAGATGTATGTCTACAATCAGAAAAAAATATTGATTATGTGAAAATGAAACAGCGCCATGGTCTAGTGGTTAGAAGGGGGGATCGAGAGGTCCTGGGTTCAAATCCTACCAGTGGCACAGGAATTTTGGGTACATGGGAGAGTTGAAAGCCAGTGCTGTGGCTGCCAGAGGGGCAGACTGTGAACAGCCAACTTGAAACTTGATGATCGTAGAGTAAAGTGTGATTGTCGCATGAATATGAACCTAGTTTGTAAATTTGATACTATAAACTACCTCTACTTTACTTTTTAAAAACCACTGTGCTCAAATGTTTGTACAACAATGTTTTCCCTTTCTCTACTACAGGCTATAGAGGAGGGATCCCTGGACATGATAGACCACAGTGACTTCCAGGATACAGATATTCCATTTGAGATACCACTACCTGAGAAACCACATCTCTCTGTGAGTAAACTTGTAGTCATCTATTTATACAGTCACTTACAAAGTAGGGAGGGTTACATTTGTTTCCCAATGTATGTCTGTCCTTTACCTAGAACCTTGGGACTTTATAGAATTATTGCCCTTGACCCAAGGAGGTATCATACTGTTTGGGGGGTAAAACACTTTGCAAATCATTTTAGACTACATGTATATGTCATACATTTTCTATTTAGAGAAAAAGTGCTGGTTGAGGTCATGGAATGACCTTCATTACTGGTAATAATAGAACTTTCTTTACTCTGATAGCATTTTTTGTGACAAGGAACTAGTGAAAGGTATTTGTCGACTTTGTGACAAGTTCAATTATGAATCCTAATCACCACATTAAATGATAAAATTCAATCACAAGCATAAAAAAATGTTGCATGTAATGGTTGTAACTTTATTTTCCATGATTTGTCTGTCAAGAAAAACTTGCATTTCATGAATTAGAGTTTCAATACCTGACATGTGTAATCCTCCTACAGCTTTACTTTGTTTTCTAGTCAACCCAACATGAGGAGATAAGAGCGTGGGTAGATCTACAAGTTGTGTCTATGGATCAGCAGGTTGAGCAGATTCTACCAAAAAATGAGAGGGGATGTTACAATACTTGAAGTCTTCTCTTGTCTTACCTTAACCCTTTTCATGCTTAATTTAAAGAAGCAGGCAGTATAGAATAAGGCCAGACGGCACAAGTACTGGTGTATTTTCCAGGAAGCATAATTAAGAATGACAAAAAAAGCTTCTAATTTTCATTCCAGTCAATGTAAATGATGTAAAGTAAATATGTTTCAACTTATTATGCCCCCTTTCGAAGAAAATGGGGGTATATTGTTTTGCAAGTGTCGGTCGGTCGGTCGGTCGGTCGGAAGGTCGGTCGGTCGGTCGGTCGGTCGGTCGGTCGGTCGGTCGGTCGGTCTGTCCGTAGACCAAACCTTGTCCGGAGCATAACTCAAAAAGTATTAAAGGTAGAGTCATGAAACTTCATAGGTGGATAGATCTCATTATGGAGAGGTGCAGTGCACAAGAACCGTAACTCTGCCGATCAAATTTTTTGAGTTATTGCCCTTTGTTGATTTTATAACTTGATTCTTGTCCGGAGCATAACTCAAAAAGTATGTAAGGTACAATCATGAAACTTTACAGGTGGATAGATCTCATTATGGAGAGGTGCAGTGCACAAGAACCGTAACTCTGCTGATCAAATTTTTTGAGTTATTGCCCTTTGTTGATTTTATAACTTGATTCTTGTCCGGAGCATAACTCAAAAACTATGTTAGGTAGAATCATGAAACTTTACAGGTGGATAGATCTCATTATGGAGAGGTGCAGTGCACAAGAACCGTTACTCTGCTGATCATATTTTTTGGGTTATTGCCCTTTGTTGATTTTCAAACTTGATTATTGTCCGGTGCATAACTCAAAAAGTATGTAAGGTAGAATCATGACACTTTACAGGTGGATAGATCTCATTATGGAGAGGTGCAGTGCACAAGAACCGTAACTCTGCCGATCAACTTTTGTGAGTTATTGCCCTTTGTTGATTTTATAACTTGATTCTTGTCCGGAGCACAACTCAAAAAATATGTAAGGTAGAATCATGAAACTTTACAGGTGAATAGATTTCATTATGGAGAGGTGCAGTGCACAAGAACCGTAACTCTGCCAATCAAATTCTTGGAGTTATTGCCCTTTGTTGATTTTTACACTTAATTCTTAACCTTGCCTATATCTCGTGTCCTTTTACACATACAGCCTTGATATCTCACACATAGATACCTCCTATCAACATCGTTCACATTTAACCATGACCTTGGACCTTGTGACCTTGACCTTGGAGTTTGACCTACTTTAAAAAAAATTAAACCTGACATATATCTCATGACCTTTTACAAATACAGCCTTGATATTTCACACATGGACACATCTTACCAAGACCTTTCACAATTGACCATGACCTTGGACTTTGTGACCTTGACCTTGGAGTTTGACCTACTTTTAAAAAAGCTTTAACCTGGCCGATATATCATGTCAATTTACACATACAGCCTTGATATTTGACACATGGAAACCTCCGACTTAGACCTATCACATAGGACTATGACCTTGGACCTTGTGACCTTGACCTTGGAGTTTGACCTACTTTTTAAAGAAAAAATAAACTGGGCCTATATCTTATGTGCTACTACACATACAGCCTTGGTATTTCACACATGGACACATTTTACCAAGACCTTTCACATTTGACCATGACCTTGGACCTTGTGACCTTGACCTTGGACTTTGACCTACTTTAAAAAGAACTTTAACTTAGCCGATATATCATGTCCTTTTACACATACAGCCTTGATATTTGACACATGGACACCTACGACCAAGGCCTTTCACATTTGACCATGACCTTGGACCTTGTGACCTTGACCTTGGTGTTTGACCTACTTTTATAATACATTAACCTGGCCTATATTTCATGTCATTTTACATATACAGCCTTGATATTTCACACATGGTCACTTCCAACCAAGATATTTCACTTTGACCATGACCTTGGACCTTGACCTTGGAGTTTGACCTACTTTTAGAAATTTCTAACCTAGCCTTTATCTTATGTCCTATTACACCTACAGCCTTGATATTTCACACATAGACACCTCCTACCAAGACCTTTCACATTTGACCATGACCTTGAATATTGCAACCGTGACCTTGGAGTTTGACCTACTTTTAAAAAGACTGAAACCAGGCATACATATCATGTCCTTTTACACCTACAGCCTTGATATTTCACATATGGACACCTCCAACCAAGACCTTTCACATTTGACCATGACCTTGACCTTGGCATTTGGCCTACTTTTAAAAACTTTAACCTGGCCTATGTTTCATTTTACTTTTACATATACAGCTTTAATATTTCACACATACACACATCCTACCAAGACCTTTCATATTTGACCATGACCTTGGACCTTGTTAACTTGACCTTGGACTTTGACCTACATCAAATGTAGGCCCTTGAGGGGGCATATATGTTTTACAAACATCTCTTGTTTATTTTCTAGTCCACACAACATGAGGAGATAAGAGAGTGGGTGTTAGCTGTGTCTATGGATCAGCAGATAGAACAGATTCTACCTAAAGATGAGAGGGGATGTTACAATGCCATATTGGTCGCTCAATGACGTGATATTTTAATTGACTGTATTAACTTTATTTTCTAGTCTACCCAACATGAGGAGATAAGAGAGTGGGTGCTGGCAGTATCTATGGACCAACAGATTGAGCAGATTCTACCTAAAGATGAGAGAGGATGTTATGATGCTTCATTGGTTGCTCCTTAACCCTTGTCATGCTAAATTTAAAGAAGCAGGTAGTATAGAATAAGGCCAGACTGCACATATGTGCAGGCTGGCCTTGTTCTATTCTGTCTGCCAAAGCAACCTGAATATTCGGGAAACTGCATGAACAGGGTTAAAATGTGATATTTTAGTTGAATGTACTTTATTTTCTAGTCCACCCAACATGAGGAAATAAGAGAGTGGGTGTTAGCTGTATCTATGGATCAGCAGATAGAACAAATCCTACCTAAAGATGAGAGGGGATGTTACGATGCTTCATTGGTTGCTCCAGACTCTGGTGTCAGATCTTTACCTTGTGTCATTACTGGTGAGAATGGGCTTCATGTCTTCCCTTATCTTTTCCAATACAACAAAAAAATTCTCTCCAAGGATATCAACAGTTTTTTGCTTCTCAACGAAAACCTCATTTATGTTTATGTTGATTAGCAGCAAGTTGCTGATGACAAAATAGCTATGATGGATGCTTTCTGATCCATAGGTCAACTTTTCAAAGAAAGGTCTCATATTTTTATTCACTTTCATTTAATTATGCCCCCTTTCGAAGAAAATGGGGGTATATTGATTTGCAAGTGTCGGTCGGAAGGTCGGTCGGTCGGTCGGTCTGTCGGTCGGTCGGTCGGTCGGTCCGTATGTCGGTCAGTCTGTCCGTAGACCAAACCTTGTCCGGAGCATAACTCAAAAAGTATTAAAGGTAGAATCATGAAACTTCATAGGTGGATAGATCTCATTATGGAGAGGTGCAGTGCACAAGAACCATAACTCTGCCGATCAAAATTTTTGAGTTATTGCCCTTTGTTGAATTTATAACTTGATTCTTGTCCGGAGCATAACTCAAAAAGTATGTAAGGTGCAATCATGAAACTTTACAGGTGGATAGATCTCATTATGGAGAGGTGCAGTGCACAAGAACCGTAACTCTGCTGATCAAATTTTTTGAGTTATTGCCCTTTGTTGATTTTCAAACTTGATTCTTGTCCGGAGCATAACTCAAAAACTATGTTAGGTAGAATCATGAAACTTTACAGGTGAATAGATCTCATTATGGAGAGGTGCAGTGCACAAGAACCGTAACTCTGCCAATCAAATTTTTTGAGTTATTGCCCTTTGTTGATTTTATAACTTGATTCTTGTCCGGAGCACAACTCAAAAAAAATGTAAGGTAGAATCATGAAACTTTACAGGTGAATAGATTTCATTATGGAGAGGTGCAGTGCACAAGAACCGTAACTCTGCCAATCAAATTCTTGGAGTTATTGCCCTTTGTTGATTTTTACACTTAATTCTTAACCTTGCCTATATCTTATGTCCTTTTACAGATACAGCCTTGATATCTCACACATAGATACCTCCTATCAACATGGTTCGCATTTAACCATGACCTTGGATCTTGTGACCTTGACCTTGAAGTTTGACCTACTTTAAAAAAAATTAAACCTGGCATATATCTCATGACCTTTTACAAATACAGCCTTGATATTTCACATATGGACACATCTTACCAAGAACTTTCACAATTGACCATGACCTTGGACTTTGTGACCTTGACCTTGGGGTTTGACCTACTTTTAAAAATCTTTAACCTGGCCGATATATCATGTCCTTTTACACATACAGCCTTGATATTTGATACATGGAAACCTCCGACCAAGACCTTACACATACGACTATGACCTTGGACCATGTGGCCTTGACCTTGGAGTTTGACCTACTTTTTAAAAAAAATAAACTGGACCTATATCTTATGTGCTACTACACATACAGCCTTGGTATTTCACACATGGACACATCTTACCAAGACCTTTAACATTTGACCTTGACCTTGGACCTTGTGACATTGACCTTTGACTTTGACCTACTTTAAAAAAAACTTAAACCTAGCCGATATATCAATCATTTTACACATACAGCCTTGATATTTGAAACATGGACACCTACGACCAAGACCTTTCACATTTGACCATGACCTTGTGACCTTGACCTTGGTGTTTGACCTACTTTAATAATACATTAACCTGGCCTATATTTCATGTTACATATACAGCCTTGATATTTCACACATGGTCACTTCCAACCAAGATATTTCACTTTTGACCATGACCTTGGACCTTGACCTTTGAGTTTGACCTACTTTTAAAAAACTTAAACTAAGCCTATATCTCATGTCCTGTTACCTATACAGTCTCAATATTTTACACATGGACACCTCCTACCGAGACCTTTCACATTTGACCATGACCTTGGCCTGTGTGACCTTGACCTCGGATTTTTACATACTTTTAGAAATCTTTAACCTAGCCTTTATCTTATGTCCTATTACACCTACAGCCTTGATATTTTACACATAGACACCTCCTACCAAGACCTTTCACATTTGACCATGACCTTTAATAATTATTGCAACCTTGACCTTGGAGTTTGACCTACTTTTAAAAAGACTGAAACCAGGCATATATATCATGTCCTTTTACACCTACAGCCTTGATATTTCACACATGGACACCTCCAACCAAGACCTTTCACATTTGACCTTGACATTTGGCCTACTTTTAAAAACTTTAACCTGGCCTATGTTTCATTTTACTTTTACATATACAGCTTTGATATTTCACACATAGACACCTCCTACCAAGACCTTTCATATTTGACCATGACCTTGGACCTTGTTAACTTGACCTTGGACTTTGACCTACATCAAATGTAGGCCCTTGAGGGGGCATATATGTTTTACAAACATCTCTTGTTTTATGATTGTTTTGTTCTGCACAAGAGTTTACTAGTAGGTTAAACGTTACTTTAATGATTTCTCATCAATTTTCAACCAGTTGGAGATAACACATGTCAGATAGATTTCCACAGAAGTTATGATCAATTGAATATGTAATTCAAAATGATAGATAGAAGCACATCTATTTTTCCATGAAGTTCTTAGAATATGACGTTTCAGATAATTGTCTAATTTCTTTTCTACAGGCTATCCAGTGTTGAGAAACAAAATGGAGTTTAAAGCACCTGGAAAAGTGGCTAACAAAGATGACTGGAATAAATACCTTATGGCTACCAAGGTAACAAAATTGAAACATTTTACAGCCCCGTATCGAAAGATATGGGGCATATTGTTCTTCCATTATCTGTCTATCTGTCCGTTTGTCTGTCTGTTTCTGTCCGTCTGAAACTTTACAAGAAAATTTAACATTGGCCATTTCGGCGGCATTATTGTTTCACAAGTACATCTTGTTTAGATTAACCTTTTCCCAAATTAGATCAAGTTTTGATGTCCCTAGTAGTAAAAGCTTGAGAAAACATTGAGGCAAAAGAAGAAAATGCTGATCATCAGCATTTTCTTCTTTGGCCTCAATATTTTCTGAGCTACATCATACACAAATTTTATCTTAATCAACATCCATTTTGTTCCCTGCAGCAGCATTCAAAATGGACAACCCTAAAATTTTGTCATTTGGGAAATAGTTAACTTAGAAAAAGGGGGCTGTTCCTAGTACATTTACCAAAGAATTGGTGTAATTCTCTCTCAAATATGTGTATGGGACCAAAATGTATGACCAAAGAATAGTTGCCTTGACTCTGACAAGTATAATTTAGAAGGAGTTTCTTCCTTAATATGTGGACATAGCATAAATTTACTATAAAGCACTTGATATTCAAGCACACTCTTGATATCAAATACTTGAGAAGTCATTAGAATTAGGTTACCAATCATCTTGCTTTTCTTCCTCTAAAGTTTGAAAAAGACAGAGGAGTACAATGCCAGACATCTAATTTGCTCCATTCTTTGATACAAGAAATTGTATTTCATTCTTGTATGTTTTTTCTGTTGCTCTGAACTTCACCCATTCCCACACAGTCAGGCTTTTTGACATCGGTGAAAATTGTCTGGGGAGTATGTTGTGGAAAATGAAGAAATTGCTTGTGACAAGCAATTTCTTCATTATCCACAATGTTTTCTGACCCAAAATGCAAAGATTTTTTAAAAAAAAATCACCAACATGATATTGTCATCTGCAACACCTTTAAAGCTCCAATTTGGAACAGTCCAAAATTTTGTGGCCACGGCATTAGCACAGTTAGTAGCGCATATGACTCTTATTCTAGAGGTCCCTTGTTCGATACCCGGCCGCAGCAAATACCTTTGCTGACAAAATTGTCACCCACCAATGGGCTTGAAATGGTTAACCTAAGTGGGAGAGCAGCTGGAGGCTCAGTAAGGGTATTGTGGTAGTACTGGTTTGAGAAAAACCAGGAATCCATGATTAGGTGCTTCAGAAGCCGCGATATGACCCTGGCAGTTGAAAACGGCATAAAACCCCAATAAACTCAAACCCAAAATTTTGTTGTTTGTTAATGGGTTAATGATAATGTAAACTTATCTTCTATTCCATGACAATTCCATTTCACAAATACGCTTTATTTACTTCAGGTTTCTCACAGTCCGGACCTGCAAGATGTTTTGAAGTTTATTGGCACCTGGTGTGGAGCTACTCCCAACCCTAGCTATTCATTCCAGTAACAATAAAAGACAATTAAAATCTAACTTTAAAAATCAAAGTACTGATAGTACTGAAGGTCGGGAAACAGAGGATTCGAAATACAGTAAATGGTCAATTTTCTTAAATTTACATTGAATTCGTAAAATATTCTCAATGTTGTTATCTGATTGCACATTAAAATTAATCCTTATACTCTTATTCCAGAGTTAACATAAGCAAAAATTTGATATTTCTAGAAAAGAAATCATAGGAGACGAAAGGGTAATTTTCAACAATATAGATCTACTCCATTACACGGTCCGCCGCGATATGACCCTAGTAGTTGAAAACTGCGTAAAACCCCAATAAACCAAATCCATTACACGATGTCGTATTTTTTCGGGTGATGTCGTAAACATTCGGTGATGGAAAGTGTCGATTTCTTTTAACCCGTAACGTGTCCGTGTTGAACGGGTAACCGTATGTTAAAAATATTTAGGGCGTCGTCAGAAAAGATCCGACGTCGCATGAATCTCATTACGGATTGACTGCCTTAATGAATTGTCTGGGTTAACAGTTTGTAAAACATTATATCATTTTGATATCCATTATAACAAGGTTTGAGGATACATTGTGGCAAAACGAAAACATTTTGATATTCAACATTTTTTCTTTGTCTCAATCTGTCTTTCAACAATTCTTCAGCTAAACTTTACATTAATATTTATCTAAATTATCAACACAAACTTGACATTACATGTAGCAACAGTATTCCGTTTTTTATGCAGGCCCGTAGGCACAGGTGGGGCTACGGGATGGGATAAGCCCCAAATGTTGGCCAAAAATATCGAATTTTCCTCATTTTACATAGAAAATTGAAGAAAAGGCCATTTAGCCCTTAAGATGTTCAGACACTAACCCGGACAGAGTTTTGAGCCCTTCCCCTTATCAAATTTGCTTCCTACGGGCCTGAGAGCAGTTTTACATTCTACTGCTTAGGAAAGGTTAAACTTTGCACGATGAAAAATATTAATATTATGACGGGAAAATTTCTGAGTAAAATTCAGAATCAGGAATGAAGTTAAATTTAATATGGTTCACAAAAGTGGCATGAGAACTGACCAGATTTAGATAATTAAATTTACAATATAGCACATTGTAAATAATGGTAAAGGTTAGACCACAAACATTGATCAACAATTCTAATAATATGTGCGTTAAACTCAGAATTTGAAAAAAGTGAGCTCGTATTTTCTGCACACAAATCTAGATCTTGCTTTCTTTCTATTTTTGCTGTCCTCTTTGCTTTTCGCATTAGCTTTCACTTTGGATTGTTCTTTCTGTCGTTTGTGAAAGAGATAACTCTATCACCCCTATCATCTGCAGAGACAGAGGCATACAATTAACTCATAAATACCATATATCTCAAGCCCAGGTCGAAGAAAGATGATTAAATTCCTGTTAAACCTAAGCCTAGATTAATAAGGATGAATAAATTACGACAATTACGTTGTATGTACTCAAGACGGCTCAAAGTCCGTCAACGCCGTTACGGTAACACTTTAGTTGGTCAAAGCATAGGAGACTAGCTTTACACCGCGAAGTGTTAACACGTGAGCGTATAACACGATAAAATGCATGTGTTGTAAAATGCGATTGTGCGCATAGCAATTGAACAAGGAGAAGGACTCGACTAGAGTCAGGATATAAATAGATTTTCCGTGAATCTACGAGTGCTTCACGGAAATGTCCGATTACACGAACTGTGTGGCGCAGTAATTTGGTGTTGAAATTCTCGTCTGCTCTAGTCTGCCACACCAGTTAGAATAGATCGAATCAACCTTTCCACCAAAAAGAGAAGTTGATAGTTTTCGCACTTATGAGCAAACTGCTGCATTGTTTTGATAAAACAATTAAGAAATGAAAGTCTTTACGATGATTATGTAATTTGAGTAATTTTGAATTGTTCATAGGTAGGTCTACTTTTTCGGCGGACTCAGACATTTTGAACGACTATGCGGTGACCAAATTATATCGAAAACCTCGTATCTGCAGATTAAAACAAGCGGCAGATACGAGATTTTCGTAGAAAAGCGTTAGAAGCGTTGGATCGCTATAGGACGTGAAAATCTCAAAGAGATTTCCCGACCTAAAAATGAATTTGCAAAAATGGTGTGGATCTGCTTCTCAACCCTGCTCTATTCATTCCAGTAACAAAGAACTCTTTATCTAACCTTTCCCAAACAACAAATTTCTTTGATTGTGGTTAACCACCAAACTAAATATATCTTAATCTGAAAAATTGTAATGTTGTTGAACAGAAATCTTTGGAAGAAAAGAGAAAACAATCAACATTCTCTTTATTACAGTGCTTTTTCGAAGCTTTCTTGATGAGGGACTTGAAACGTAAGGTTTGTTTTTGAAAGAGTAAATGTACTATTTCCACTTACTTAAAAAATGTATTTCTATCTCAAATTTTCTTCTTCAATTTTATATTCCTGACTCAGGAATATTGTAATGAAAGCTGGTTGATACCATTTATTAATTGAACTTTAAGTTTCATTTTGATTGTTATGTTGATTCAAGAGACATTTTACTGAGCTTCTCAGTTTATTATGTTCTCAAGGTTTTATAAAAAACTATTTTTGTCACATATGGAAAAAAGATAAAAAGTGATTGAACTAAATACAACAATCAAGTGTATGAATCATAGAATGATAGTAATTGCGTAGTTAAATGGCATGTTCTTGAAAAAGTATAGTAAAAATCTTTGAAATGAAATGGGACCAATGAACTTATCACATGTGTAAGACATATCACAGTAAATAGAATTTCCGTCCATATTTATGAATATTTATTTTTCTGGTTGTATTTGATTCTATTTAATTAAAGTGAATTTAGCATTGAAATTTGTATTTACACACTTATTTCCTGTCCATAACCCTTCCTCAATATTGATTAATTTTGATAACAAACCTTCAGGAGAGAGCGACAGAAAAAAATGAGGAAAAGAAAAATACTGATAACCAGCATTCTCTCAATGAATTGTTCAATAATTTCTAGCCTATTTGTGATAAGGACATTTCAGGTGTTGATTTTTCCTTCAAATTTGCACAAGTATAATATTATACTTGTACGATTATGACACTTCAAGCAGGGTTAACCCATTTCCAAACGACAAGATTTTAGTGAGGTCCGATTTGGAATGGGATGCAGACAACCGAATAATTGATATCAAAAATAGGGAAAAGGAAAAACTGTTTTAGATAACTGGTAGAAAGATATTGGGAAAACATTGAAACAAAAGAAGATAATGCTGCTCATCAGCATTTTCTTCTTTTGTATCAATAATTTCTGTGCTAAATTGCAGACAAATTATGTACTTGGCAAATTAAAATTGAAAAATGTCTGGAATCGCAATCATTTATACACCCAAATGGTCGTTTCATGCTACGAGGGGCGTTCATTAAAGATTTCCCCTGACCTACTTTCAGCTGATGTAGGAAGTTGAAATTGTACACATACATTACCGTATACCTCTATAGGTCACATGAAAAATTGCAGGTCTGAAATGTAATTTGTTTCTCATTTCCGTGTGCTGAAGTTAAGTAAGGTAGCGTGATGGAGCAAGCAGTCATCAGATGCCTGTATTTGAAAGGTCGCACTCTAAAGGAGGAATTTGATGACATGAAAGAGGTTTGTGGGGATGATGTCCTATCATATGACTTTGTCAAACACTGGTATACTCAGTTCAAGTGTGGACGTAAGTCTGTAGAAACAGCCCGAATCCTGGGCGCCCACAGTCTGTCATTGATGATGCCACCATAAAGTCAGTGCAAGGTTTCGAGCACAATCTACGGTGTTCTACAGAACAGTTCTCCGAAATTGCATTAAACGATGGCAGAAGTATGTCTCTCTGGCTAGAGGCCATGTAGAGAAAAGTTGATATATGTTCCAAGTTTCAATTCTCTATACTTATTGGAAGTAGGTTAGGAGAAATCTTTAATGAACGCCCCTCGTATGTCCATAGTCGTCGCTCTCCCTGCCCAATTTCAAGTGTGTGCTCCCCCGATATTTTCTATCGGAAAAAGATCAAACTTGCATCCGTGATTTTCAGTCGTGCATGTCACCTTTTGAAAATCAGTTAATTCTTGTTCTTTCGTTTGCTCTCGGTGTTTTCCTTGAATTTCCATGCCAAAGTACGTATCGTTAACTTTTAAATTGCGCTAGCTTATGACGTAGCCGTCAATAAATAGCAAGTCTTACATTTTTAACCCGGTCAAAAGATTGTGTCTTATCATCAATGATAGACCTACATTTTATTGGATACGTTCAAATTTCCATAAGTACAGTCTGCATACAAAAGTTTTGCGTTGTTTTCTCACGACTTTGCGTAGCTTCCTCACGATTTTTCCATTGTTTCCTCACAATATGCTGATGAAAGAGGACCGATGTCACATTGTGCCTCGTCGATAAGTAATCAGTCGTGCATACCTGTCAAGCCACGCATTACGCGTGTGTCACACGCATTTTGAGTACGAATCATGCGTGCACGCCTGGACATCTTGAGCACACGCATTTTCAAAGAGGAATATGAAGAAATCCAAATTGAAATATGAAATGATTATCATTATTTTTTATCGGTAATTGACAAATTAATTAACTTAAACACTTAGTACGGGTGCTGTAACGTTAACAAGAGTTGGATTTTAGTGATTTTAATGTCCTCTTGGATGCATTTCCTGAGGACATGGAGATCATTAAAATCCAGGATTTCCAGGGGACTCGCGACCCCCTGGAAAGGCCATTTCCTTGGGTCCACCGGGGCCTTAGCGTCACTTAGCGGCCTTGAAATCCAGAGACCCTTGACAGCTATGGTAGTGTCTCTTGAGCCCAGTTAGTTGTAGCAGCCCCACTACTCCTGCAAGTATAGCAATACAACACCTTACAGCTCCAAAAGTACCACATAGCTTAATTTTCAGATTCGACACCAAACAGAAACATTTTGGGACATTTCATATCAAAAAGTGGTGGATACGTTTCGCTATGAATAGAACGGCAATTTCAGCCACAGAATAATTACGAATTCGCCAGAAAGAAATTTGACTTGACGTTTGTCTAAAATCTATATAATTGGTCAACTTACTAGAAGTTACTTAAAGTATGCAACCCATCATTAGCACCAAAGGGCGAAATTTGAAAAGTGCCAGTGATTACTAAACTGTGTTGCACTTCTATTCCAAATACAAACATAAGCATTTTGAACGATTTATTATTTTGAATTAATACATACTTGTGGTAATAATTGACGAAAATGTTCAAAATTACCTCCCTTGCATATGAACATAGTTAAACCAACTTATGTGAAGTGTATTTACAAGTGTGTGTAATTTGATGCATTTCGTATGACTATCTAAAAAGTGGTATTTTAATGATGGGTTGTATACCTTAAATGCTGTATAAATGTTTTACTTTTGGATTACACCGTAGATTACATTCCCATCTACAACGTTAACTTCTTATCAACTTAAAATCACTTACGTTACTTCTATAACAATGCAGTCACTACCTGTTATTCATATTACAGCGGACAATCACTATGATGTGGGTATAAGCATCGGATCTACTTTTAAAGGTACGTACAGTTGACGCCACATCGTATGGCACGTGTTTATGTTTTGTTTAACGCTCAATTCAATTTAACAAAATATAAACATTGTGCCATATGATGTGGCGACAACTGTAGGCCTACTAGCTTTTGTGCATCTTATAGTAACCCTTACCCAAACAAGACCTGTTTTTGACGTCTCTAACAGAAAAGGCTTGGGAAACATTGAGACAAAAGAAGAAAATGTTGGTAACCAGCATATACTCATTTTGTCTAAATATTTCCTATGTTATATTGTACACTTATCCGATCTTTATAAACATTCATTTTGTCGTCTACTGCAGCTTTTATACTGAAAACCAAGGACAGATCCAGGATTTTTTTCCAAAGGGGGGGTGGGGGGGGGGGAGGCCAAGCCTAAATGAAGGCTAAAATGCGTTAAATAATTATTAAAGTAACGTTATACTAACGTGATATAGTCAAAATTTAATTTTCGGCCAAGCCAGGGGGTGTCCAAAACCCTGACCCCATGTAGATCCGCCCTTGAAAACGATCTACATTTTTGCCGTTAGGGAAAGGTTCGAGATTTTTCAGTAATATTTAAAATAGTCCTTGCTTGGCTAGTCATACAGTGACTGTCTCTGATTCTACTTTGATGTTAGCATCAGGGACCGTATTACCAACAGTTCTAAATTGATTTTCTTAATCCAAATTACATAACAAGACATCTGATTGGACGAGACGTACGTAGGTCTATGTCTCGGCCAATTTGATTGTTTGTTGTGAAATTTCAGTAATACTTGGAATAGGGAACGATTTTATCCAGCTTGCCGTGACGTAATTTCGGACAAACAATAGTATTTCGTTGGTGTTGCTATAAAATCTCGCAACTACGGCTTGATTCAAGCCGTAGTTACGAGATTTTATAACAACACCGACGCTTTATCAAAACATAACAGTAAACTTAGTCTATTTTTAGCACAAAATTCATTGCCATTGGACTGGTTGGTGAATACCAGCCCGGATCGACTTACATAATAATGGGATGAAACATTTCAGAAAATCTCCAATAATTTTGTTACAAAAATGTTACATTTTTCGTCTCTTTGTGTAAAAAACATTGTGGGAAATGAAGAAATTACTTCAGTTTCCACAATGTTTTCCCAAGCATCTTCTTATGAGGGAGTTCAAAATGCATTATTGTGCAGTAATGGGTTCAAACCGGCTGCCTTAGCGTCGACCCCTCTGGTCCCAATGTTCTTTGAGTACAATTCAATTTCCTCTGGCTGCGTCCCTGCCGACCGACTCAGATACGCCTGGTACGAAGGGAGAGGGTTAACACAAGGTAGATAATCACGTGATTCAACAAAAAGACAAAATGGTGGCCACAGCAGGAAAATCTCCCGCTTCACGTAAGTTTTCTTCAATAACTCGAGATCTGTCAATACTTGGCCGATCTAAATTTGATTTAAAGCAGAGAATGCGGAATAATTAAACGCATTTGATGGGCGTGGTGAATGTTTTGTAAATAACGAGATAAAAAAGTTTGTTTTTTGCGTTAAATTTGGTTTTGACGTGAATCCCACCATGTGAAAAATTATAACTTTATCTTTAATAACCTTTTTATCTATTTGATTTCAAAACATTCACTTCGCACATCGAATGCGCATAGTTATTCCGTATTCTTCGCTTTAAACCAGATCGGTTAAGTATTGACAGAGTTATTGAAGATGCCTTATTAATCGGGAGATTTTCCTCCTGTGGCCGCCATTTTGTTTGTTGTTTAATCACGTGATTATCCACCGTGTAACATTACACACAAAATATCGTGTTTTTCAGCTTTTATCAACGATTACATCAACACCTCAAAAGATGTGGAACTATTTCGACAGTTCCATGACGACCAGGAAGGCAGACAAATTTACGACCAGTATCTGCAGACTTCTAAAGACTACTTCCCAGAGATCGTCGACGAGATCCGTGGAATCGCAGATGGCGCTGGTCAAAAATTTGTCGACATATTTCTGCTTCAACTCGCATCAGAGATCAGAGTGAGTTCCCCTGAGCTGCGAGTAAATTCTCCAGACGGCGACAAGGGATGCACTGATATACTATGTAATACGAAGTCGTTTCGCTTGATTGCTCACAATGAGGATTGGAATGAAGAAGTTTCAGAGCGCGTGTATTTTGGACACGTGACAATAACAAATAATGGCGGAAACGATGGACAAGTAAAGGAACAGTTCATGGCTTACATGTATCCTGGATATTTGGCCGGGTTTTGTTTCGGAATGAACAAAGATCTTGTGTTCACATTGAACACGGTTCGCCCTGTAACTTCGAATAGAAAAGGTGTCCCAATTGCGATTCTGTTGCGAAAATTATATTCCTGCCAAACGATCGATGAATGTTCCGCCATAATGGAAAACAGGCCGGTAGGGTGTGCGTTTGGGATGAACATCAATATTGGGGACGTCCATAGTGACGGCATGTGCTCTCTCGAAGTATATCCCGAGACGGTAAGTAACACGATGGTTAATCAAAATCAGAAAACCGTCTATATTTTTGTCAAAACTTGACCAATTTGAATTCGGTTGAAGCAGGGAAGTTGGGAAAATGTCAAAAGCTGTACGTGATAGATTTTTGAAAAATCAACTGATGAAAAAGTTATTGAAGATAAACCAAAATTTTGGTTTATTTTAATTAAATAACCTTTTTATCAGTTGATTTTTCGAAAATCCATCACGTTCATCTAATGTGTGACGTGTGTCCACCTTCTCTGTTTCAAACCGAATTCAAATCGGTCCCGTATTAACAATATTATTGAAGATTTTCTGAAATTGTACGTTGCATCACGTGATTATTCACCATGAGTAGGTACAGTCACAGTGGATCGAAGCATATGCCTACCTTAACCCTTTCCCAAACAAGACCTGGTTTTGACGTCCGTAATAGAAAAGGCTTGGGAAAACATTGAGACAAAGGAAGAAACCAGCAGTTTCTCCTTTTGTCTCAATATTTTCTGTGCCATATTTACACAACTCCTATCTTTTATAACATCCATATGTCATTTGTGGCAGTATTTTAAGTGGATCACCCAAAAATTTTGCCGTTTGGGAAAGGGTTAACCAATTACCAAATTCAAAGACGTTGCAAACGACATTTCAAGCGTATGAAATTTACAATTTTTTTTTCATTCTTTTAGAGTAGAAAACATTGCGGAAAAAGAAGGAATTGCTTGTGACAAGCAATTTCTTTATTTTCACTGATGTTTTTCAAAGCCTTTATCTTGTCGGGCGGGAAAATGCGTCACTACGTGGTAATGAGTTAATATGCATATTTAGACTTTCAGACAGAAATCAGTCTAATTACACATGCCGGTATTAAAGAGACATTTCACATTTACTTTTTCATATTTTTTTCTTTTATGTTTATCTGAAAGAGAAAAATAATTTTAATTTTCATATGAAAATTTCAAACCAAAACATTTAACCGTTTACGACTAATATATATCGTCCCTTGATTGCCAGAAGGGGCTATCAGCACTTTTCTTACCCCTTTTGGGCGAAAATGACATTTTAACATTTTTCATGATTTTTTAAGTCAGTGGAGTGATTTCTACCTATGGAAAAAATTTGGTACTGATATTCCAATTAAAAATGATAAAAAATTGCATCATATGATAAGGGTCTATCAGCAACTATCCAGATTGTTTCCGACCAGAAGGGGCTATCAACACCAACTGGGCTGCCAGAAGGGTCTATCAGCATAGTCCCCTCACTGATAAATGGGACTCATGTAAACAATTAACCGGTCATTTTTTCTGCCTATTGACGGCGAGATTTGACCCGGCAGAGCAGACCAAGCGGAAAGGTCAACAGACTTATCGTCCAGGGGTAATAGGTATGCCGAAACCCCTCGTGATTTGTCGAACACTTCGCATGCTTCGCTATTTACAGATAATAATCATATCATTCAACGACTTAACAGTATTTTCACGTGCATACATTTGTCGCGTCATCTTAAAATGGTAATTGAATAACTGAATATGCAAAAATGCCGATCCTGGTCAGCCTGTGCCATCTGTACGGTATGACCAGGATGTGAACTGTATTTAAATATTTTCTTTTTTACGCCTGTTTTAATGATTAGCTTTACTGAAAATTTCGATCTAAACGGACCACGGTAGCTTAACATTTTCATTTGACTAGATTAGATGAAATCTTATTTTAACATGGCGGCACAATGTTGTATAACGGATACAGTGCACGCTTTTACGTAAATTAACGATGGACCATTCCCATCTAAACTGGCCATAAACTTGTCCACTTTTGTGTACAGTTAAGGTCACTCTGCCGGGTCAATTATTGTCCTCTATAACTGTCCCATAACCCTTTCCTAAACAAATATTGCATTAAGGAAAAGTAATATATTTGACTAAATATATAGAATTTTGTCTAAACAAACTCCTTAGAATAGAAAGAAATGAGTTTCATTTTTCTGATAGCCCCTTCTGGCAGCCTGATTTTTGCCTATTTCGGATAGAAACTTCAGAATGGTCAAAGAACATACTTTTAGAAAAGATCAGGCAAGAAAAAAGACACTGAAAAGAAGAATGGGAAACGTAACACAAAACTCTGTATGTAGCGACCTTTGACTTACAAGCCGTTAGAACGTACGGCAAAACGCCATGCTCCAATTTGTCAAAAACACATTACAAACGAAAGTTGAACGGCTACGCTGTATTTAATTATTGGCAGACAAAAAAGGGACCTGAATGAGGTTCACGGCCAGCGTGGATCATCAGAAATGGGTACTTGCATAATGACGCATCTTAATTCTCTACCATTAAATATATATATACATGTATATTTATAAGCATGTTATACTCTATTCTGACTGATGTTCCGGACAGAACAGAACAAGATATCTGGCCTCAGGTTTTCTTAAAGTTGTATCGACACGTCCTTTTAGCAGTAACATTTGGAGTCCGGACAGGCACAAGTGGAATTGGAGGGTTCTCTGCACTATAGTTTGAATCTGCATTGGCTAATTATATAAGTCCCGATATACATTGAAACATAATATTTATGTTAAGGATTCTGAATAAAAACATAACGAGAAAAGAAGAAATTGCACTTTTTCAGAAATTTCTTCTTTACCATTTTTTGTAACCAAGTATCATAATTACAAAAATGCATTATCATCAGCTTTGAAACGAAATGCAAAAACGTCTCTTTATTTCAATTTTGGGGACCATTTTGAAGAGAATAAGCTGTGTGTGTGCTTTTTTTAAACTGTAAGGACATTACACTGATTTACATGAAGCTGTGTAGTGGGGTCGATGCATCTTTATTGGCTGGCAACTTTTTTTTATTGAAAGCGTTAAAACGTGCGCTGGTGGCAGCAGGATAATTAAACTACTAGTAGCACAAGGTCAATGTGTTGAAAGTGCAAAGAAGCCATCCAGATGAAATATTTCATTATATTTGCTAGATACGAATACATATAAATTAGGCTAATCCAGAATTTATTTGTACTGAGGTGACAAAGACTAGATGCCGAAGACCCTCTGAAATTCTGCCAATGAATATAAGGAAAAACTCTCAATATCAGTGGCTAAAAAAGAAGGAAATATATCATGGTGGTTTGATGAAAGCATAAACAAACAGTAAAATGTGCAAAAGTACATTATTTATGAGAATAAATGATTTTAGAACAATACATGTCTTGCTGTTGACTCCTTTTGGCAGAAACATATTTTCTGTATTTTGTATTTTTTTCCGGCAGCCAGAAGGGGCTATCAGCGCTTTCTGACCACAAAAGGCGTAAATCATTGAAAATGAAGGCTGATAATATGTATGTGTATAGTGGCTATCATGTCATACCCATGGGCCAAACGTGGTATTTGACCATTAAAAACCTGATTTTTGACAAGCTTTCAAAACTTTAAACGCGTTTTTCTCAAAACTATGAAAAGTGCTGATAGCCCCTTCTGGCAATCAAGGGACAATATTTTGTGCTAAAATGAAACAAATTGTTGTGGACAACAGTTCAGATTTATATGGATTTGGGCAAGTTTAAAAAAAAATGTGACCATTCACTTTTTACATGCCTCTGCTTTTACAGAGAAACATATTCTACCCAATCAAAGCTAAAAAGATGTGTTATTGTGTCTTTATACTGGGTACCAAGTTTAAAGAAAATCGCTTCACAAGTAAAAAAGATATGTCATTAAAACATGTCAAAATTGTCAGGAGTGAAACGCTTTTTGTGTGACACTTAACACTTGTACCAGGTTTCTAAGCTATGGTAAATAAAAGACAGTGACAGGATACTACAATAAGCAATTGTAATTCATAAAACAACATGTGCATCATCATCTTAAAATTACCTTTTCATCTTATCTTCACTGGTTTAGGATGTGGAGCCTATTTTATACAATAACCCTCTAAATTTTATGTCAGGAGTGAAACACTTTTATTTTTTAAAATGTGTTCTCATTTTTGTCTATTCAGCCAGAATTCTACCACTCAAACATTTTTGCGAAGCCATCAACCTTGTGGGCATTCTGCACTCTTTTATTTAGTGATTCGTGGGTTACAATTTCTCATATTGTGCAATATATATGCTGTCAGGAGTGAAACGCTTTTTGTTGTCATTTTGCAAGGTTGTGCACACAATTCTAGCTAAAAGTTAGTGAACATGAATTTTAAATATAATTTGGGCACTGCTTTACCATTTAGAATAGTTTTTATCCATCCTAATTAAGAAATCTGGATGATATTCTGTAAAAACTTAAAATTTAAATGTCACACTTTGGTCACATTTTTTTTAAACCTGCCCATTTGTCATTTTTTGTCAATCGAACATGGTGTCTTTACCTTACCAACTACCATAAAACGTTAAATTATTTCTCCAAGTGTTAGATTGATTAAGGAAGCGTTGTTTAGAAAAGCGTTTTCTCAAACCAAGGATCAAACCTCTTTTTTGTGACTTACGAACGGAACATTTGTTGGTACAATTACTAGATTGCAAAGATGGGAAAAAAGTAAAATCAATCCTTGTTTTTAAATTGTCATCAATTTTTGTTTTTACATTGTCAGCTCGCAACTCGGATGAGTGTCCACAACGTTGAAAATGGTCAATATTGCCATACAAACTATTATCAACATACCAATGACGTTAAAGAAAGGCCACGAGAAGGAACGTTCAGGAGGGAAAAACGTGCACGGGAAATGATGTCAAAGCCTTTAGCTAACGTTGATGACGTATTACGTATCCTTGGTGACACGGCCGACAGTCTTGAACCTATTTATAGAACACCGTCGGAACGACATCTCATCAAGACGTCTAAAACGTCGGCGACAGCAGTGTTTGATTTTGGTAAACGTAAGCTCCACGTTTACAGAATGAATCCTAAGTTAGCCAGGAGCGCGTGTTATTCGACTGATTTTCTCTAATCCTTTCCAAACAACAAACGTTCAGACTGGTGTATTATGGGAATCAGCAATGCACCCTATAAACTTAAAGTGACATTTCAGAATTTTTTGTCATAAATTTTACTTTTATTTTTATCTGAAAGAGCATATTTCCTTATGGAAATTCTGAAAATTTCAAGCCAAAATATTGCGCCGTTTACGAGATATTTGTATTTTTGTGTTAAAATTGAACAAATTGTTGTGGACAACAGTTCGGATTTATATGCAATTTATCGATTATGTCTCAACTTTAAATGCGTGTTTCTCGCTTATTGGCAACAACTTCAAAAAACTAATAGTATTTATACTCATTAGAATAACCAATCTTGGCATCAAGACATACTTTGAAAAATTGAAATCGGAATGAAATGTCCCTTTAAGCTTTTAACATGCTTGAATTTGTAAAAAAAAAAGTGTAAGCCTACCGTAAAGGTCGAAAGTAGGCTTGCCTAATATTCGTGCCATGATAAATGCTATTCTTGCCACAAATATTATTTTTTGTGGAACGAATGTTACTTATTGTCCCACGATAAATCATTTTCGTATTACGAACATTTATTATCGTGGCACGAATATTAGGTACTTTCGACATTTACGGTACACCATTTTTACTACAATTAATAGGGAACGATTTTGTCCATTTAACCGTGACGCAATTTCGGTCTAACAATAATAATTCATAGGTTTTGTTACAAAATCTCGAATGTCATACATACAAAAATAGCATTTCAAAGGTAGTACCTTGAAAAATAGATTTTTTTGAAAAATTGATCCCATATGGTGTAAACAATTAGGCTAATTTCAATATTTGAAAACTTATTTTAATCATGGAATGTACCGAAAAGTAAATTGTGCCTCAAGAATCCTTATGTTGTATGTGTGTAACATCAGTAGCCTACAAAATAAAAATGCCATTCTACTGTGTACTACACTGAAATACAGAATTTTTGGAGAAATCTGTCCCAAACGGTGTAAGATCAATTGTCCAAATTTCAAGTCTTCTTTGAGACATTAAATGTACCGAACGGTGTGTTTCTTTGGCCAAGGTTCCTGATATTGTAGGTATGTAACGACAATACAACACCTAGGGCCCGTATTATAAGCGACCGTACGACAAGACAAATTCACCATTACGATTTCCGATGAAACTTGGTCGTAAAACCGTTGGTAGAACGGACCCCTAAAGTTTTACTAGCATTTTGATGTTGAATTGTCAATGTGCTTGATCCAAGAAAGATCTCCAGATATTGTGACTCTTTGGTATTTGGCATCAGTGGCGGATCCCGAGGGATTCTAGAACTGTAGGCCTACACAATATAGGCCTACATGTTCCCAATTACCACACAGTGACTCTTTTTGACTCCCTAAATGACAAGTAATTTCTCCATTTCCCGCAATGTTTTCTACAAAACATGACTAAATAAGTTTAGAATTCATTGACTTGAAATCGTTTTCTGCTATTTCTTTGAGTTTGGATCAGTCTAAAATTTTGCCATCTGGTAATGGGTTAAAGATACAGGTCTGTAATTCGCAGGATCTTCTTTGTTTCCTTTCGCGATGAGTGGAGTCACGTTTGCCTATGTCCAAACCTGGTGGAGAGTGCCTGCCAATCGCGACCCTCGAAGCTGTTTGCAACCTTTTGCCGTTTGGAACGAGTTTGCAACATGATCTCGAGCGTAATACAGTGGACGCAATATTGAACGTGAAAGTAGACGCGCGTAAATGACGTCATCAAAACAAATCAATCCTTTAGGCGTATTCGACTGCAAAATTTTCGTTAACTAACGCTTAGTTAACGATTTTCATCCAGTCGAATACAAAATACGAAATTAGTTAACTAGAATGCCGCCATTTTGATTTCTATGCGTCGTCGGCATAAATTTTCTCGTTACTGTTCGGTAACGGAAACACCCGATGAAACCTCTTCGTGTAAATCCGTAAATGAAGCACCAACTTTCTTGTTTTTATCTTCTAATATTCTTTAAATTCTGCCAATATTTAATCAAGTTTCCACATAAAATTGCAATAGGTACATGATGAAATAATTTTAAGCTACAATATTAGTAGATTTGTCTATTTGTTTTATCACGTGACATACTTAACGCAGAATTTTTTTCTATTACTTAATTTTATGACGTCATTCTGTCAGTCGAATAAAAATAGTTAACTAACGAAAAATAATTATGCAACAAACGGTCCAGTCGAATATATTTATCTAACGTTATGATTCAAGTGAAATATACTGTCAATAATCGGTAAATCACGTCAATTTTTTTATTTGGTAAAATTTCGTCACATTTATGAGGATACAATCGACTTTTGAACGCTGTTTGTTCAAATATTTTTCTGACGTAGTTTTGAATAGTTGTTTGGTCTGCTTCCGTTGTTATAGACCAGACTACCGTTGTTATGCTTCCGGAGTGATATGGGCAGAATCAGCTCATGGCGGCAACTGTAATTACGTTCGAGCCAATCTTGAGTAACGATAAGATCCGAGAATATTCGAATGAGTGCCTGCTAACAATCGAATCAGTCGGCATGACGTCATAGCCTCACTTTCATTTTTTCATCGAGGGTACTACCTCGGTCTTTATCGTTACGGGATACCAACTTTGAGGCAGATTATTTCAAAAATCCATCGTTAAAATTCATAAACAAAACTCTTTCTTTAAAGAATGTGATTTAAACTTTCTAACTACCAACGCATTTTTAATAATCAGGCGTAGTCGTCGAGATATTAATGCTGAAAGTTGGTAATGCTTCAACGAAAAAGACCGAAGCTTTCACCTCCACCGAATGAGTGCAGGTCCGCTGACAACGTTTTTGATTGGCTGAAAGGATTGTGCCGACCGAATCAATCAGCTTTTTTTCTAAACTTTATCTAAAAAAAAAAAAAAAAAAAAAAAAAAAAAAAAAAAAAAATCTATATGGGAGAATTCTTCTAGATCTACATCTTCTTGGAATTTAGGACTTTGTCTGGCCAACAGTTTTATTGAAATTCCAGTCTATCTACCAAAAGAAGACCAGACTATTTTTCTTGTTTCTAGGCAACAGAACGTTACTAAGGTAAACAATAAATTTAACTAGGTTATCTGTTTTAATTTTGTTCAATCCTGCTTCAATTTCAACACAAAAAAGGGTAAATAGATCTACTTATCAAAATTTAAAGACTAAAAAGAAAATAAGTACAAAATATCCCCGTAAACAAGATTCCATCGAAAGTTCTAGTCTAGTCGTCAAGAGTGACTTCCCTTAATCGGTAAACATTCAACTTCCTGTAAATGTGACATGTTATTTCGTGTCCAGGTAAACAAAACAAATCATTAACGATTTTCTCGATTAAGAGCTGTCCGTACGAGCCGAAAATGGCGCAGGAAAAGGATCCCATTAAAGAATCAGAAGAGGAAACGTTAGAGGAAGTGGAAATTCTAAAAATGTCGCGAGAACCGGAGCCTGAATATGTGGTGAATTTTGACAAGATCAGAGACAAAGTTGTGTATGACGGGCAGGGCAATAAGATCAAGTTTGGTGATATCTACAAATACCAGAAAACAATCATCATTTTTGTCAGAGTGAGTATTTACAAACTTCAGGCAAAGAAACAATGATCAAATTTAAATAATCCTCAAACCTGAGACCTTCCTATCCTCGCGTATGTAGTTCCAACGCACCTAAGAAACAACCAGCAACTATGCAAACTAAAAGAAATATCAAACATTTTTCTACCTTTGCAACATAAAGTTCATTCATTTATCTGCTTTTTTTAAACTTTTGATATCGCTGAAACTTATTTTTCAACATAACATACAGAAAAATATTGGGTATGGGTTTCCAATATGGCGGCAGTGAGAGTATAGAGAAATGACGCATTTCATTTGTTTCTATATTTACTTTGACAAAAACGGAAGTACAGTTCTCTTTTCACTCTGAGAAACCTGTACGCCATACCAGAGCTCCAGATAGGATGCGTATTTGCGTAAAATATGCATTGATTTGGTCTGAATACGCATTAACTTTCATAAAAATGCGTACAAATACGCATTCAAAATAATGAAAACGCATTTCGGAAAATGTCGAGAAAAAACATACACTAGGAAATTCCAACAATTAACACAAACTTTTTGTCTGTAAAAAATAGGTTACGGCAGTCAGCTATCCGATTTCTATTACGACTTTAATCAGCCAATCACAGCCTTGAATAATTGGGAAATACCAATTACGTCACCACTGTGACCAGCCGAGCGACAATCGGCTATTCCGTAGATCTACCGAATGATGCCGAGTGTTGCATTTTGTTTGAATTTCAATCAATCGGTTATCTCCATGAAAGCAAATCGTTACCCTATTTAACAGACCATTGCATCAATCGGAAATGACAACTCGAAGGTGTTTGTTTTCTTTTCAAACCGGCAAACGAATAAATCCAATGCTGAGCAGATCGTAACTTTAGGCGATTTTTGCCGATATTCTTTCTAAAGTGGCCCTACAGGCAAAGATAGCACACGAAAGTAATCTTGTTCAGAAAAAGACTCGATGGTCGGAAACATACCGCGGTTAGATGTCCTCGAACCCGAAAACGAATGTGGGTCGTTCCGGTTGGGTGTTCCTGTATATTTTAGTCCTTTCCCGATCAAGAAGGTAAATACGCCCTACCTCAAAAAATTATCTGGAAATACGCATTGGAAAAAATTCTGAGGGGTAAATACCCCTTGCCCCGAAAAATTATCTGGAGCTCTGCATACATTGGTAAACTGGGGCTGGAAAAAGAACTTTGAACTAATGTGTGCTTGTAAGAATGCAATGATTTAGACAAGTGGTCCAGAGCGGACAGCCTCTGGATTGACTTTCACCGAAAGATCAGCCACAGTTTGGATTCAGGGACTCCATTGGGGCTTCACTATCTCTGTATGGGTGGTATGCGTTTTTTTCTCTGTGGGAGAATAACTCCTTCACTTGGCTTTAGGTTTCAAGAAAACAGAAATGAAAATATTGCATAAAAAATCATTTCAAAACATCATGGCCGTTTAAAACTTTTCTGTTAACCATACAATATGAAGATAACGAGTACATCATCCAAAACAGTGAATTTTTCATATGGAAATCACGATACATGCCACATGCATGTCACATGAGTTTCTAAAAATAGCGAGGTATTTGGTGTCGGCTGGTTTGCTGTTCATTTTCAAAAAATCTCCGAAAATAACATTTTTTAGAACATGGAAATTTGGTAATAAGAAAAAATGGAATATTTTAGTGTTTTTAGCTCACCTGAGCACAAAGTGCTCGAGGTGAGGTATTGTGATCGGTCTGTTGTCCGGCGTCTGTCTATCTGTCTATCTGTCTATCTGTCCATCTGTCCATCCGTCAACTTTTCACAAAAAAATCTTCTCCTCCTAAAGTACTCGGCAGAATTCAATCATATTTCACACATATGATCTATGGGTCATGCTTTTTCAAAATACTTCAAAGAATTTGAATCGGGGCCATAATGGGGTCAAAAAGTAGGTCACTAGGTCAAATCTTCCTTTTGCTCTAGGGGCCACATTTGTTGCTCAATCGTTGTGAAAATTATTCAGAATATTTGTCTTGATAATATCTAGGTCATGATAACAAATAGGTCAAGCCAGGTCAAAAACTAGGTCACTAGGTCAAATATTGTAAAATCCTTCTTTTTACTCTATAAGTGCCAATTTTGGCACAAACTTTGTCAAAATTGTCCTGAATATTTATCTTGATGATATCTAGGCTAAGTCAAGAAGTGGGTCATTCCAGGTCATTAACTAGGTCATGAGGTCAAATCTTGTGAAATCCTTCCTTTTGCTCCGGAAGTGCCAATTCTTGGTCTAAACTTTGTCAAAATTGTTCTAAATGTTTATCGTTATAATATCTTGGTCATGATCAAAGGAGGGTCATGCAAGGTCAAAAACTATGTCGCAAGGTCAAATATTACAGATCCTTCCTTTTGCTCTAGAGATGCCAATTTTGCCCTAAAATTTTGTCAAAACTATCATAAATACTTATCTTGATATCTAGGTTATGTACAAAGTGTGGGTCAGGTAAGGTCAAAAACTAGGTCATTGGGTCAAATCTTGGTTTTGCTTTAAGAACGGAAATATATACTTAAACATTGTGAAAATTGTTCAGAATGTTTATCTTGACAAAATCTGGGTCATTTTAAAAGTGGGTCATGTGAGGTCAGAAAGTAGGTCAATAGGTCAAATATTGTTTTTCCTGTAAGAACCAAAATATTTACTTTATCATTGTGAAAATTGTTCAGAATGTTTATCTTGACAAAATCTGGGTAATTTTTAAAGTGGGTCATGTGAGGTCAGAAACTAGGTCACTAGGTCAAATTTTGTTTTTGCTCTAAGAACCAAAATGTTTACTCAATCATTGTGAAAATTTAGAATGTTTAACCTGGTAATATGAATATCAGGTCATTCGAGGTTAAAAACTAGGTCATCAGGTCAAATTTTGATTTTGCTCTAAGAACCAAAATATTTACTTTATCATTGTGAAAATTGTCCAGAATGTTTATCCTGATGATATCTTGGTGATGTGAAAAGTGGGTCATGCAAGGTCTAAAATTAGGTCACTAGGTCAAATCTTGTTTTTGCTCTAGGAACCAAAATATTTACTTTATCGTTGTGAAAATTGTTCAGAATATTTATCTTGATGATATCTGGTCAATGTTAAAAGGGGGCCATGTGAGGTCAGAAACTAGGTCACTAGGTCAAATTTTGATTTTGCTCTAAGAACCAAAAATATTTACTTTATCATTGTGAAAATTTCCAGAATGTTTATCCTGATGATATCTTGGTGATGTGAAAAGTGGGTCATGGGAGGTCTAAAATTAGGTCATTAGGTCAAATTTGTTTTTGCTCTAAGAACCTAAATATTTATTTTATCATTAAGAAAATTGTTCAGAATGTTTATTTTCACAATATCTGGGGCATGTATAAAGTGGGTCCTGGGCGGTCAAAACCTAGGTCAAATTTTGTTTTTGCCCCAAAAAATCAAAATATTTATTCATCATTGTGAAAATAGTTCAGAATTGCTTATCTTGATGATAAATTGGTCATGTAGAAAGTGGCTAATGTTAGGTCAAAAACTAGGTCAAAAGGTCAAATCTTGTTTTTTGCTCAAAGAACCAAAATATTTACTCATAATTATGAAAATTGTTCTGAATGTTTATCTTGATGATGTCTAGGTCATGTAAAAAGTGGGTCATGCGAGTTTGAAGTTTGCAAGCTGTTTGTTTAAAAGTCCTCTCAGGTGAGCGATGCAGGGCCATCTTGGCCCTCTTGTAAATAAAATAGGACTAAAATAATATTTGGTAACCGGCGATTTTTCAAATTTTGGTCTTCTTGGATGCTTCGTGTCTTCAGTAGACAGAAGTGCACGAGAATGACGTCACACGGTGTTATTAAATTGAACGCGAGGTCAAAACAAAAATGGCGTCGTAATAGTGATGCGTCGAAATAAAGTACTCGAGGATATTTACAAAATATTTGTCTCCCACTGTCACAACTGGATGGGATAATCGGCAGAGTGGGATGAGTAGCTGGAGGCTTTAGGGTCAATTCGGGTAAATATGGACGCTATTTACACTTCGGTGATTCACTAGGCCGTGTGCTTTACCTGCTGGTCCGACAGGGTACCAGTTTTTTTGGTCGGTCAATATCTTGTCTTGATGCTGGTGATTGCGGAAAGATGCTTTATTGACGGAAACTTATAAAAAAAACGGCAGAAATGTGCATGATGTAAAATCGGTTAAATACGGACGAGGTAGGGAAAGTGGGGACATAGGGTGAGAAAATACGGACACTATATAAAACTATATAAAACAGATAGGAATAATACGGACACATAATTGTTGTTAGAAACATGAGTTTTCGGGTAATTACGGACGTTTTTGACACATCGGCGATTCATTAAGCAGATTTCCTCACTTGCTCATCCCATAAGACCAGGTCATATTGCTTCACCCACAACTACCATCACGTTCACAAAATACCTACTCCGTCTGTATGAAAGGCCATTGAAAAAATGGAGTCCGTATTTTCCCTACCCTAGCAAAATAGGTAGTAAAATATGGACAGTTCATATTTTGGCTTGTTTTTCAAAATTCATCATTTTCTCAGGGTAAACAACTGTATATGGTCAAATCTGAATGATTTATGATTTCTTTAAAACAAAATCAGCATCAAAAAAGTCAGTCATACTACTTTTATTCATGTTAAGATTTTTATGTTTTTAATGCTCCCGCAGTTTAAAGTCTCGTCAGAAAATGTAGGAAAACAGGGGATGCTCCGAATGAACGGAAAATTACGTCGTTTCAAACAATAAATAACAATTGCTTTACAAACTAAAGAGTTATAGAATGGTTAAAATTTCAACAGAAATTGGTCCGTTTTTATGCCTCTACAATAGAAAATCCTGATATAGACGCTCAAAGTGAGATGTCCGTATTACCCACCTGTCCGTATTTACCCAAACTGACCCTAATTGAATGTTGTGGTGGTACTGGTAAGAGAAATGCCAGGAAACCATGTTGGGATGCTCCAGTCATTTCAGGCACTATGACCGAAATGTGGTAAACACCATTCTATCAAACTTTTTTAATGATGAAAATTTCAAAATCTGCATTAAAAAAAAAAACATTTCACGGACCAATTAAGCTGCAGCCATGGCGCAGCTGGTTGCGGATTGGACTCTCTATTATAAAGTTTGATAATCAGAAAATATTTTGACATTTGTCTCCCAAGGATAGGTGAATTATCGTCAGCCAAAGATCAAAGTGGGATGAGCAGCTGGAGATTTAAGATGAAACCTGGCTTTTAATAAATTCTCTGTCTTTTTTTTATCACAATAATTTTAATGCAACAAATTCATTCATTTCAGCATTTTCTTGACTACATCACTCGAGATTACGTAGAAGACATAGCAGCAATACCACTAGAATACCTGCAGGCAGCTGGTATACGACTGGTACTGATTGGTCCTGCTCCATACCACTGTATAAATGTAAGTATTTGTGACTCATCTCGCTTCACCCTTTCACATAACGGTAGTTTTTTTAATGTGGTCAACCCCACTTAACCCTTTCCCAAACGACAAAATTTTAGGCAGGTCCTATTCAAAAGCTGCTGCAGACGACAAAATGGATGTAAATAAAGATTGAAATTGTGTGTCATATAGCCAAGAAAATATTTAGGCAAAAGGAGAAACTGCTGGTTATCAGCAGTTTCTTCTTTTGCCTCAATGTTTTCACAGACTGAACATTTCTACTAAGGACGTCAAAACCAGGTCTTGTTTGGTAATAGGTTAAGCTCCTGCAGATGACAAAAGGCATGTTTTTGAAGATAGAATTTGAATATAATTTAGCAAAGAAAATATTGAGGCTAAAGAAGAAAATGCTGATTATCAGCATTTTCTTCTGTTGCCTCAATGTTTTCTAAAGCCTTTGTAATAAGGATTGTCAAAATCCGGTCCTTTTTGAGAAAGGGTTAAAGTTATTATTATCACATATGAAGTCTAAAAAGTATTGACACTAGTCAGTCTGTGCAGACATTTTAGGATTAAAGATTTCACTCTAATATAATTAATTGAATCTAGAATGAAGTTATAGGTGGTTTGTCCTCTTCTTGTTTCTATTTAATCTTATATTATTTCTTTTGAATTTAATTTTTTGATAGTTAATACAAAGGATAAGCTGTTACTATAAAAGCAAAAGTGCTAGTGTATAACAAACTGCCTTTCTGTAAGTACAGCTTGCTTGCTGCTGTAGATTTTGTGAAGACTTTCCTTCAATATATCAGTTTGAGGTATGTTGACCAGCTCCTTATTGGTAAAATTAATGCGAAACTTTGTCACTCTCCTTACCTTTTTGTAACTGTCCTTTGAAAATAAGACATGTATTATTCCATTGTTGTTGTGACTTAAGAGCTTTCTTGCAGTATGCCTGTATATCTGCATAACTTAACATTTTCATTTTAAAGCTTCCAAAATATTGTTGAGAAGCAAAACCTGGTGTGCAGGCACATCTCACCAAAAGTAATTTCGGTAGGTTAACCCATTACCACACAATAACTCTGACTCTCTACAAGCAATTTCTTCATTTCCCATATAAAGTTTTCTATCCCAAAAGACCAATAATTATGAAAAAAATCATTAACCTGGAATTGTCGTCTGCATCACATTTGAATTTGGAAGAACTCAAATTTTGTCGTTTGGTAATGGGTTAAGGTTTTGTGATGGAACTAGGAACACATTTAAACACATTTTATATTTCATTCAGGAATTCAAGAAAGAGACAGGTTTACAATACACATTATACTGCGACCCAGACAGGGAATTATACCAAACACTAGAAATGAGCACAAAATATGAACCAGTGGATTGTTCTAGTAAGTTATAGAGTATTTATTCTATGCAAAGGCAGAATAATTTGGTTTTTGTTATGTTCTCCAATCTGTCCATCAGTTTGACTTCATGCAATAGTGCATCTATTAGTTTTGTTATTCCCTCGTATCGAAAGATCAGGGGCATGTTGTTTTACCATTGTTGGTCTGTCTGTCTGTCCATCTGTCTATCCGTCAGTCTGTCAGTCCAAAAAGTTAACATGAAAACTTAAGATGAAAACTTAACATTTGCCTTTTTGAGGGCATTAGCATTTCATAAACACATTTTGTTCATCAATGCTTCAATGTCAAAACACATACATACAACTTGAAAAAAGTATTTTAGTTTCTCGTCCAATCAATAGAGAATAAATATTTCTGTTTGTTTTAGAAAGTAAACTTTCAACAGGATTGACTTATTGGTTTTATGGGTGATTAAAGTTAAAATCCATTACCAGACACCAAAATTTTGGACTGTTCCAATATTCATATGTATTTACCATTTGACCATTTAGAACTGTTTGCAATGTTTTATGTATGTGGTATGATGGACATATATGCTTTATTTATTTAACCCTTTACCAAACAGCGGAGATTTAGACTGGTCCAAATTCAAAGTTGCTGGACAATTTTAAGGTATAAAGTGCCTAATTAAAAACACCACTTTCTAGCCATACGAAATGTATCAAATTACACACACATGTAAATACACTTCACATGAGTTGATTCACCGTGCCAGATTTCAAGATTATGCTTCAAGAAGAAAATAATTTACAAATATCATTTTACTCTATATTCATATGCAAGGGAGGTAATTTTGAACATTTTTGTCAAATATTTCCATAAATTTGCATTAATTCAAAATTCTAAACCGTACAAAATGCTTATGTTTGTATTTGGAATGGAAATGTAACACAGTTTAGGAATTACTGGCACTTTTCAAATTTCGCCGCTGGTTTTTTGGTGCTAATTAGGCCCTTCTTACCTTAAATGAATAAAATTTCATTTTTGGGGGTAGAAAATATTACGGAAAATGAAGAAATTGCTTGTTACAAGCAATTTCTTCATTTTCCACAATGTTTTTCAAAGCCATTATCTTGTGGGGAGTCCAAAATAGTTAATGTGTGGAAATGTTTTAATAAATAAAGAATCATGATCTTTTTATGGTTTGTTTCTTTTGTTTCAGAGAGTAAGCATGTAAAACAGGGGTCGTTTATGGGTTTCATGAGTGGGTTATGGAAGATAATGAAAGTTAAAGAATGGAGAGGTGATATTAAACAACAAGGAGGTACATTCATCATGGGCCCAGGTAAGTCTGAAGAATAACAATCTATCAGTATCTACAAAACCCTTAATACATCATTGGGTGTCATCCGTGGCAACAGAAATCAACTCCTTAGTTATAAACTTGTCTGTTTACTGATATCATCAATGGCAATAGTAATTGACAAGGGGTATCCACAGATGACGCCAGAAGTTGCAGGATGTGTTATGTATATAATGATGGATAAAATACCCTAAAGTGTTACTTCATAATGTGCTGTGAAAATAGTGGATGGCAAGATTCAAATGAGAACAACAACACAGGGCTTTAACAACAAATCAAATACCTTGTTTGGCTAAAAAGACCTTTTTCCAGATTCAAGTTAAAATCTATTGCAGTAACTGCCAGTAAGCCTTTTCTTTCTGCTTATCATTTTTCATATATTTTTCATCATTTGCAAGTCCTTTTAGATCAGTTTTTTCAAGATTTCACAATCTTATCATGGCATGAACTTCTGATAAAACAGAATATACTGCGTCCATTACAGGGGATGTTGTCCACTACAGCCATCTAGACGAACACCAAGCAGACCACGCCCCCATCAATGAGATTCTGACCAAGGCTGGTGTACAACAAGTTAGCTTTCCCAAAGATCCGCGCGTTCTTAAAGTGTAACAGAGAGAGGATGTGCAAGTTCTCGGCATGTAGATCTAGCACAGTGTAGCATTGTTATGGTGTGTCATAAACTTTGGTTACACTTCCCGAAAGATCCAGGCGTAATTGACAAGTGCACGGTGGATAATCATTTGACTCAATATTTCAGAAAATCATCAATATTTTTGTAATTATGAGACTGATTTGAAATTCTCTTAGAACGCCGCTCAAACCTTTATAGTACATATGTACTAAACGTTTTCACTCTGTTATTTTTATAAGCGATATCGTCTGATATCGCATCCCCCAAGAGATTTTGTTATCCAATCGCTTGCTTTGAACTGGACAACATCAGAGAAAATTGATACACATTTTCATTGGCTGAAATTCAAATTCCCGTCATTTGCCAAAAATAGAAATAACGTATATGGTGGAGAACATAATGTAAAATTTTTTATAGTGACGAATATTACAGATTATTATTTTCCATCAATGTTTTCACAACTTTTTTTGTGATTGATCGTCAAAACCCAAGTCGTGATGTAATTAGAGGAAGATTCATGCAATGAATAAAAGCAGAGCATTTTTTTATTACACCGATATAGTGTTGAGTTGTGCATTAGACGATTTACACTCATGACCGCGCATACAAAATGCAAATGTTTTGGGTTTTCCCCGAGATTCAAATTTTGTGCTATAAATAGATATGACCAACACAAAGACGGAGAATGAAGTAAAAACGGCAGGGGTTAAATGATAATGAATCATGACCCCTGCTTGGAGGGTACAGAGAAGGTGGAAAAATGCCAGGAATAAGCTGGATGCGGTGGATTTTTAAAAGATCCGCTGACAAAAAATTAATTGAAGATCAACCAAAATTTTGGTTGATCTTCAATAATTTTTTTATCAGCTGACTTTCAAAAAACCCACCATATCTATCTAATGCGTGACGTTTTTCCACCTTGTCTGCTCCAAACCGAATTCAAATTGGCCTAGTATTAACAAAATTATCAAAGATTTTCTGAAATTGTAGTATCACAAGATTATCCACTGTTGTGTAGCAGAGTGGAGCAGAGTTATTTTGTGTCATAGACTTTGTAAACCAGTGCATAATCCACAACATTTTTACCTCAAATGTTTTCAAAGAAAACATAAAGGTACTTTCACAGCCCCCATTGTTTTTTTGTCACTTTTAAGTAAAACTTTTTACTTAAAAACATTTTGGGAAAACAAGAAACTATAGGATAAGCATTTTCTTCTTTTGCTTCAATATTTTCTGTTCCATATTTTAAACAAATTGTATTGTTATCGTCATCATTTTTGTCATCAGATCTGCTGTCTGAAATTTTGTTGTCTGGTAAAGGGTTAATAAACACTTGATAAACTTTTCCCTTACCTAACAAGCAGGCAATATATGATATACCTTTGTCATTAACCTTTTTCCCAAGCTTTTCTCCTCAACAAGAAACTTTAGACTGGTCAATATTTTAAAAGATGCAGATGACGAATTATACACATGAAATTAATCTTGAAATTCAGGTTCAATAGGACTGAAAATATTGAGGGAACAGAAAGAAATGCTGATTATTACTATGATAATACTATTAGCCAAATGTTTCCAGTTTAAACTGCATTTTCTTGGAATGTCAAAACCAGGGAAATTGTTTTAACTGTTTTTGAAAATTAATTAAAAGAAAAAAAAAAACAATAATGCTCATTTGTTCATATTATGAAAGAAATCATTATAAAAGTGTTACATGGAAATCAGCATGTCAACATCCTTGTCATAGTTTCCTTTTTTCACAAGGTTATTAATCCTTTTCTAAACAAGACCAGGTTATAACATCCGTAGGATAGAAATGGCTTGGGAAAATATTGAAACAAAAGAAAAAACGGCTGATAACCAGCAGTTTCCCCTTTTGTCTCAATATTTGTTGTGCTATTTTTTACACAAAATCTATCTTTAAGAACATATTTATTATCGTCTCCAGCAGTTTTCAAATTGTACTGTCTTAAAATTTTGCTGTTTGGGAAAGAGTAAAAAAATAGACAATGTAGTTTTGTCCATTACTTTATTTTGTGGTGTTTAGCAATCACACTTTAATTCCATCCATTGACAATATTATGCAAACCTGAATGCAGTTTTTGTACTATATTTACAAGTGTTATGTCCCTTGGATTGCTCAATATTTTATGCAATGTGTGCTTGAAAATATGTTTGAAATGACTTATAACCCTTTCCTAAAATACACCTTAATTTTAACAACTCTATGGGATGTTGGTACAGAAACCCTTCTGTGAAAAGGAGAAATCGCTTAGAATCAGTATTTTCTTCTTTTACCTCAATGGTTTCCATGCAACAAATAATATATTCCTGTTTGTCAATGCGATTTATTTCGTCATCTGAAACATACCTGGTTTTGGACCACCCAAATATTTTGTAACATGAGAAAGGGTTAAAATGATCAAATTTTTATGTTGATATACTTTGAATCTAGAAAAGTGCCCTTTTTGTCAGATCCCGGCCCTAAAATATTATACATTTTAAAGATACTGATATATTCATATGAACTTTTTAAAGTTTAATGTTTGATAATTTATTTTCTAATTTATGTTTTTGTAAATCATTTATCTTCTCTCTATTGATCAATTTATGGCACAAGGCTTTATGTCACATGTATGACTTGAGTCTGTCCATCCATCTGTTTGTCTGTCCATTATTTCGTGTGAAAACTAACATTGTCAATATTGTCACAATACTCTTTCTGAATCATCATAAATATAGAAACCATAGTGCGAAACAAAGACTATGCTTATATGCATCATTTTTCTTCTTTTGCCATGCTATTTTATTTTGAATTTGTCATTGTATAATTGGTCATATTTTACATTTCTGTATGGACTTTACTATACATACTTAATAATGGCAATCTTTTTTATTATACGCCCGAAGGGTCGTATTATGTTATGGCCCCGCTCGTCTGTCTGTCCGTCCGTCCGTCTGTCCGTCTGTCCGTCCGTCCGTTAGCAATTTCTTGTGTGCGCAACTCCTCCTACAGTTTTGATCGGAATTCAATCAAACTTGCCACAATGAATCTCAATGGTGTCTAGTTGTGCATCCCGCTTACGGAATTTAATTAACCCTTTTCGTTCTTGAATTTTCTGCTCTTGAATTAAAAAAATGCCCATTTTCTTGTGTGCGCAACTCCTCCTACAGTTTTGATCAGAATTTGATCAAACTTGCCACAATGAATCTCCATGGTGTCTAGTTGTGCATACCGCTTATGGAATTTAGATAACTGTTTTCGTTCTTGAACTATCTGCCCTTGAATTTAAGAAAAAATGCCCATTTTCTCAAAAATGTCCATTTTCTCCTGTGTGCAACTTCTACAGTTTCAACCAGAATTTAATCAAACTAGCCACAATGAATCTCTGGTGTTTTATTGTGCAAACAAAATTTTGATAACTTTTCATGTTTTAATTATCTGCCCTTGAATCGAAAAAAATGGCCAATTTTACTGACAAGCCCCTCTCGGGCGTATATGCGCCGCTCTGCGAAGCTCTTGTTTTATAATTGCTCTTTATGTTGATAAATGGATATCTGTAGGTAGTACTCTGCGGCTAAGATTTAGAAGCGGGAGAAAAATACTAGCTCTTTTGTAAGAAACAGGTCAAAACAACTTCTCATATTTAGTCATTGGAAAAGTCAGATTATCACTATTGACGATGCTCAGTGGTCTGTACTATATATATATATAATCAGCGATCTTACGACAAGTTCATCAGTATGATTTTCCGTCCAACTTGATTGCAGGATTGTTGATACTATGTATATGTGACCCTGGAACGTTAAAAGGGACATTATTCGAACTCCAAAATTCCAAATTTGGACAAATTTGTCAGACTCACCACAGGTCAACCAGATTCTGTATGCAAAAAATGAACATAGTAAGATAGGGAAACATTCCGGATTTAGAAAATTACATAAAAGTGAAAAGTGTAGGCCCTAGTCTGGCTGCGCAAACTTCACAGACTGACTAGGGTCAATATTTTACACACTTCCTATAAGGTCCCTTTTAGCATGACGCGTCACATGCAATTAAAATTGTTTTGTTATATAGCTAAAATAATGTTAAAAGCAACAGGAAACCTAAAACAAACAAACAAATGCGTATTTGACAATCCGGGACATCAATTAACACTCCACAAGTTCTTCACAAGAAGAAATGTAGAACACACATTTTTGTCAAGGTATTGTTATTTACATTTGCCATCTCATTCTTTCATTTGAGAAGTTTGTTTATAAAATACCAAATTAGTTGTGAAGGAAGGAGCAATACAAGACATCACAACTTTTTGTTAAAAAAGTGCATTGACTTATATATAGATGCGTTTACAATTCAATATACTAGACAAATTTGAAGATAAATATTTATAAAGTATTTATTTGAATATTATATTTATTTGTATTTGTGACTTATAATTTTTGTATTAAATTTCTTGATTACTGTATATAATGCATTTTGTCTTTTACGAATCATATAAGCCATGGTAATTATTCACATCGGGGGAACTATGTGACAATCTTTTTTAACCTATTACCAAACGACAAAATTTTAGGGTGGACCAATTCAAAGGCTGCTGCAGACAACAAAATGGATGTTAATAAAGATTGGAATTGTGTGTGACATAGTCAAGAAAATATTTAGGCAAAAGGAGAAACTGCTGGTTACGCGTATCAGCAGTTTCTTCTTTTGTCTCAATATTTTCACAAGCTGTTAGGGACGTCAAAACCAGGTCTTGTTTGGGAAAGGGTTAATTAGATAATTATATTATTACATGTATGTGACCGATCAGAAAAGGGTTTGAAGCAGAGAAGGCAAAAATACCATAGATGCTAGATGGATGTATAGAGCTTTTAAAAATCAGATGGTGAAGTTATTGACAACCAAGTAATGTTAACTTTGTTGCCAATATCTTTTTGATCAATTGATCTTTCAAAAATCGACCTCATTCAGCAAATTTTTGGCATTTTTACACCTTCACTACTTCAAACTTAGTTCAAATCGGTCAAGTATTACAGGGTTATTCCAATTTGAAAGGTGTTGCAGACGACAAACTAAAGTTGATGCAATTTAAAAATCTTTACCTTTTTGGATAAGAAAACAGTGTTGAAAATAAAGAAGTTGCTTGTTACAAGCAATTTCATAATTTTCCACAATGTTTTCCCCCGAGCCTTTTTTTTTCGAGGGAGTCAAAATGCTTCACTGTGCAGTTATGGATTAACCCTTTCCTAAACACCAAAATGTTAGGGTGATCCAATTTGAAAGCTGCAGCAAAAGACAAAATACATGTAACAAGAGGCAAAAGTTGTGAGTAATAGCTCAGAAAACATTATTTAAGAGACAAAAGGAGAAAATGCTGATTATCAGCATTTTCTTCTATTGCCTCTTTGTTTGCCCAAACCTATTCTATTAGAGAAGTCAAAACAAGGTCTTGTTTGGGAAAGGGTTAATGTGTTATCGCTGCTACGCTGGGCTCTCTCTCAGTTCCATCGCTCATCAATACAAGGGTGTGTGGTAAAACCTTGTTTGAGAACGTATAGCCTAAACCAGTTCCCGAACAAGTCATGGTTTTTGCGTTTAAATGGTAAATGCATATAAAAAGATTTGGACAAAAGAAGGAAATGCTAATCATCACTTTGACCATTTTTTCGTCTGCAGCTTTTGTCAATGTCTACCATTTGTTTAAAGTTGCTAGAAGACGTTATATTAATGTTAAGTTGCGCGTTGAGTCGGCACGATTGTTGTTGTATTTCACAGAAGGCTAAATCGAGAATGATTAATAAAGTCTTCAAGAATTCACCTCATGACTCCAATCGAGTTAAAAATATTTATATTTAAGGTAGTCCACCCATAAAGAGATTCACGAGACGTTTGAAGTTTTCGTTTAATGTCGTTAACATTCGTTCTGCATTCGAACCTATTCGGGTGACGTGTTAAGCATTCGACGGCGGAACGTTCCACAGCCGAATGTTTACGACGTCGCCCGAATAATTCCGACGTCGAGTGAATCTCATCACCTTAAAAATGAAGGGTCAATAAGCGTTAAACAGGACTTTAGGGAAACTGATATGGCATAGATCAAATGGGTATACGGTCCTTTCACTTATGTTTTAGTTTTGGGATTGAGAGTATGTTACTAAAAATAACAAATACTAAACGTTTGAGCGGCGTTTTAAGACTCCAAGGACGACTTTCGGAGGCTGTTGTGTGCGTGGGGGGGGGGAATGGTGGGGGGTCTTAGATGAAATAACCTAATTGATGAAAGGGAGTCGCCTACAAAAATAAGACGCGCAACAAAATCGCCGCCTTTCTTCAAAAACCTCGTAACTACAACTTGTTTAACACTGTAGTTATGATGTTTTGAAGAAAAAAAGATAACCGACGTTAGATTTTTCAGATACAAATAACTTTGGTGTCCTATGGGAAGTCCATGAAATCAAATTTCGAGAAACCGACCAGACCAAGCAGAGGTCAACCTTATGCGATATTTGAAATATGAAAATATTGTAGGCTTAGATAGAGAAAACAGTCAAGATTCAGAAAATTACCTAAGAGTGAAAAGTTTCGACCCTAGTCAGTCTACGCGGACTGCGCAGACTGACTAGGGTCAAACCTTTTCACACTTCCCAGAAGGTTCCTTTCAGTGTGACGGGTCACATTTATATTTTTGGAGCAAATGGGAATTTGCAGCTGAGTGGAAAGACAGGTGGACAGCGATAAAATATGGTATACTCTTGATCAGAGCTAGAGATAAAAGGTAGCGAACGCTTCTCAAAATGCAATTTTCCATTTATTGTTCACCAAACCCTATGTTGGGGGTACTCATTGGAATCATTGGAATCGTCTCATCGAGCCGATTCCAATGAGTACCCATAACATAGGGGACCGATTTGAAGTGACAACTCCAGAATGTTTTCGCCCTCTCTTTTTGATCTGTAACTTCCGACCTTTTCGTACGAGGGCATAATTATAATAAGAGATAGGTGTCCTTATCTTGACCAATTAGTCGCATGGCGTTTTATCTTTTCCTTTTTGCAAACAATTTTCGGTTGTGACGTTCCTGTGAAAAAGACTTGGGAAATTAGTGAGACAAGAGAGAAAAAATGCTGATAGCTGGCATTTTCTCCTTTTGTCTCATTTTTTATTTATTTATTTATTTTATTTTTTTTGAGGGGGGCTTCTCTCTCCAAAACTCGCATCTTTGTCGACGTCCATTTTGTCATTTATTACCGTTTTCGAATTGGATTAGTCTGATGAAATGGTGAAAAATTGATGCTTTCTCCATTTAGGTTCTATTTTAAAACTTGAATAATTGATGGTAAAATGCGTCAAGGTTTTCCTGACTTAACAGAAATATTTGTCACCAAGGGACTAATTCGAATTGAAAATTGTTACTGATGACGAAAACAATTGTTTTGTTTACCCTTTGAAAAAAACACAATACCTAAGTTGTCGAAGAATAACGGAAAATGAGAGAGTCGTTTCCATTGTAAACCTTTAGAAAGATTCTATTGAAGTTGCCCAAAATCCTTGATTATATGGAAAAAGGTTTAGTTCTTATCTTAAACGCTAATTTCCAAGTGTTTTTAAAATCATTGATGAACGGCCAGACATATTGACTAGACTACCTAGATTTCAAGGCTAGTTAAAATTCAAGGTCGCTATATAGACGTAACATAAAAGTGCATTCGTACATGTAGGCTAGTCCTATTTATAAGCCCGGACATATTCCATTGTCCGGTCTTATCAGATACGCCATTTTGTATATAGCACTTCCGCCATGCGGAAAACGTCGATGTTTAGCCCTCAAACTACTATGTCTAAAATCGAAATTTTGATCTAAAAATGGCATGGATTGAAAGATAAATCAATTTTTTTTCACTTCAGTATAATTTTGAAATTAAATTTTATCTTGTTTCATTCAAATCAAACCAAATTTCCAACAGCCATGAACAAAATCAAGATGGCCGACTCGCTCGCCAATTGAAATGAAAACATGTTTCAAAGGCATAACTTAGTAGACAAAGCAATATTTCAGTACCATTTAGGTAGTTTTAAACAATATGAAGTAATTTCTATTGTTTATGCCATGCTGTACCTTGAAAAGTGACTTTGAATGAATTTACATTTGCTACCCTTAACAATCGCAACCAGCTAGGACTAACATGTAGGCCTACTCGCTCAAAATGCATTCATTCGACGACACTGAGCACTGCAATTTTGGTCTATTTCCTGTATAATGAATCGTAAGTTTAAGGAAGAGTTAATAGCAGACCTACTATGTATACATGTAACAATGCAAGTTTTTTTTCAGTGCCCTTGCGCATTAACCTTCCACTCGATTTTTGAACGGATTCAGACTAGAAATATTGTTCATCAGGACGCTTCATAGCTTCAGTGAAACCAACCTGAGATATAAACATGTTTGCTTAGAAAATCCTTAAGTCATCAGCGGTGTTCGAATCCAGGACCCTTGTAAAGTCAGTGTCCTACGGACAGACAACATCGTCCCTAAACTGAAAAGATTATACTGTATAATATTGCCGTAAACGGTGCAATACTTCCGCTTGAAATGTTGACAATGTTCATCAGAAAATAATGCTTTTTCAGATAAAATACAGTTGTGTAAGTGCAATTCATTGAAAAATATCTATGGAATGGCTCTTTAAAGATGAGCATGTGCTACCAATGAAATTGCAGTTTTAAAATTTCGCCGCAATATTTCGCATAAACCAGATTGCTGGTCAGTTTATGTGACGTCCATACATAGCCACGCCCCCGTCTCCAATGAACCGCTAGCAAACACTAAGTCAGATCGAGTTTGTATCGTAGAATCTACGCGATATAAACATTCAATACGCTGCGCGCATTTGAATGTTTATTTCGCGTAGGATCTACTGATAGATCTACTTTACAGCCTCTGTCTAATACATAGACATTGCCTGATGAAGACGTCCAGTGTATCACTGGAAGTATGACAATAGCTCTCCAGAGAATTTTGTCTTGGGTGAGCTTAAATGCCAAATTATCAATTATTGTACATCAAACCCTATGGTATGCGTATTCATTGGAATCGTCTCGTTGAGACGATTGCAATGAATACCCACAACATAGGGTTTGATTTTCAAACAAAAAATCAAGAAGAATAATCTTATCTGTTGCTCTGCAAGTAGGCTAAAGCGTAATCAACCAAATCATACTTTACCTAATTAACCAAATGACGGCAAAATAAGACAAGACCAAAGGTGCAACATTTGGCAATGGTATTTGAATATGAAGCATATCGTCATTTTCTTGCTTCCTAGAAACATTTAAGTGAAAGAAAGACAGTGCTGAATTCGCACATTTTTGTCATATCCTTGGTACAATTTGTTCAATTTTATCAGAGATTATAAAATAGAGCATTGATGTGAACCCTTTCACTGCCAAATATTTTTTTCGGACGTGTTTCTCACTGCTGAGTTAATTCGAAGAAATTTCCAAGAATCTATACCCTGTTCACAAAAACATGCATAACTTTTGACTCAATTGATGGTTTCCTTTCAAATTTTCAGCACATACAGACAAATTAAGCACCTATATGTGACCAAAATTTAAAGGTAATTTATGAAATGACAATATTTTTTTCTTTTTTATGTTATTGGTACTCATATATTTCGTCCCCATAAATTTGTCGACAAAAATCGCCTATGGCAGGGACCCCCCCCCCCCTATAGTCGACAAAAGTCGCCTATGGCAGTGAAAGGGTGAAAGTGATTTAAAAAAATGAAGCATCTTGCCTTTTCTTCTCAGAAACATTGAAGTGAAAAGAAGGCAGTGCTGAATTCACGCATTTTTTGTCATATACTTGGTACAATTGGTTCAATTTTATCAGAGATTATAAAACAGAACATTGCTGTGAAAGTGATTTATACAAACCATCAGTCGTAGTGTTGCTTATAAAAGACTGATATTTAATTCATGTGGTGTTACACAGTAACTCAATATCCTGTCTTTTAGCCCATAGTACGATTATAATGGTGGTCGTTTGAATGACTGCTTGACTGCGTAAACGGTCCAGAGTACATTGTTATTTTGTCATATTATTTATCCATGAAACTGAGATAAACGTGTGCTTTGTCAGCAATGTTTTGTTGCTTATATCCACAACAAACAACTTTTTTCTGTCGAGGTGTTGAAGCATGCAGCGCTTTAACGCATTATTAAACAGCATAATTTCCGCGTAGGCTTGTTCGTATTCAAAGAAATTGTAGACGACAATTCCAAGTGAATGAAGCTTTAAAAATGGCCTTTTGGGGGGTAGAAAATGTTGTGGAAAATGAAGAAATTGCTAGTGACTAGCAATTTCTTTATTTTCCACAATGTTTTCAGAAGTCTTTATATATTTGGGAGTCAAAAAGAGTCAATGTGTAGGAATGGGTTAAACGGATTGTACACGTTTGAACACCAGGCCTCCTTCAAAGACACGTCTTCGTCTGTACATGTTTCATTGCTCGCTGAATTAGGTAGATTTCCATTAATCATCGGACGACAAATCCGAATAATAAAATATTGGCTAAAATTGTATAACGATAAAGATAAAAATTGCATTCTAAAATCATTTATTGAACATCAGAAACAAGAAATTGAAAATTGCCCCAGGGTCACAAATTGGACAGGAAAAGTAAAAAAATTAATCGAAGAAACGGGATTTGGCGAAGTTTGGTTATACCCATAATCTATTTCTTTAAACCGATTCATACCTGTTCTTACAAATAGACTTAAAGACATTTATATAAGTAATTGGCAAGCAAATATTTCCCAGACTTCATCCTTAAATTTTTTCTATCAAATGAAAAATAACTATGAACGATCAACCTACTTAGATACACTTGAAAACAAGAAAATGCGAACCATTTTAAGTAAATTGCGTTTATCGTCTCACGATCTAAAAATAGAAACTGGTCGACATAATAATATTCCGAGAAACCAACGACTCTGCGAATTATGCACCTCCAACGAAATAGAAGACGAGTATCATTTTACACTACAATGCACCTTTTACTCTGACATTCGAACAAAATTTTTACCCAAATATTTCTACAAAAAACCTAGCATGTTTAAATTCATTGAGCTCCTTAACACCAGACAAAAATCTTTATTACTCAAACTGACATCTTTTTTGAAAAATGCTTTCGAACTGAGACAAAATCATTACCTTATGCCATAATACCACGTATTCTGTATAGTTACTCTCGCGTATTTTTGTTTTTCTACTTTTTTGTATTCCTTGTCTAAGAAATGCTGTTCATTTCAGATATTGTAATACTTTTGTTGTTCTGTCATGTACCATGATTGTCATTTCCTTGTCATGCATGTTCTATTATTATGTTGTGACTATGAGCCTATGTGCTTAATGTCGTAATAAAGAAATGTTCTGTTCTGTTCTGTATATTTATCTTGATAATAATCATCTTCACATTTTATTACGTAACAATAAGTGCTGATTTAACAAGAGAACCAGAATTTCCACGAAACGCTCACCTATCTTTTTTGTTAACATCTGACAAGTCTTTTATTCTAATAATTCCCGCCCTGCCATACATGTATACTAATCATTTTGCAAATCAAAAATGAAAAAGCGTAGAAAAATTCTTTCAAGGAACATGTCTCACAAGTTTGGTTCAAATTGGCCTAGTGATAGATGTTTTGAAAGATGATTTAAACGATTTCTCTACGTCGTATAAGCTGCGCCCTGCCACCCCGCATGTTTGATGAATAAAAAAATAATTAATAATTAATTATTGAAAAGTTTCATTCAATAACATTTCTGCTAAGTTTGGATCAAAATGGCACAATAGCTGGTTTTAAAGATTTTTTCCACAATTTCTCTAATGCGGATAAGCTTTGCCCTGCCGCGCCCACATTTTTAGACGAAATTGCAAACACATTTTGAAATGCGCCAACCAAGGAACATTTCCCAAAGTTTGATCTAAATTTGCCTTGTGGTTTATGAGGAGGAGAAGATGTTTAACCCTTTCCCAAATAAGACCTGGTTTTGACGTCTCTAATAGAGAAGGCTTGGGAAAACATTGAGCCAAAAGAAGAAACTGCTGATAACCAGCAGTTTCTTCTTTTGTCTTAATATTTTCTGTTTTGTATTTTACACATACTCTATCTGTAACAGCATCTCTTTTGTCGTCAGCATCAGCTTTTAAATTAGATCACCCTAAAATCTTGTTGTTTGGGAAAAGGTTAAAGAAATTGTGGACGGACAGGCAGACGGACAGATTGACGTGACGTACATTAGTGTGTGAAGACCTTAAAGTTGCAAACTTAACGCTGTACATAGATCACGTTCTTTTAACCCTTTCCCAAACGACAAAATTTTAAGGCGTCCAATTTCAAAGCTACTGCAGACGTCAAAATAAATGATCACAAAAGGCCAAAATGTTTGTTATAGCCAAGAAAATATTGAGGCAAAAGGAGAAACTGCTGGTTTCAGCAGTTTCTTCTTTTGTTTCAATATTTTGCCAAGCCTTTTCTATAAGGGACGTCATAAACCAGGTCTTGTTTGGGAAAGGGTTAATCGAACCGTATAGTTAAATATAGGTCAAAAGTCTGAAAATACGTGTCATAATGGACTAGAAAATCACCGTATTGTTTCCACGTTACAACACCGGAAAAGTGAGAAAATGGGAGAGACAAACATTCTTTCATCTTCACGACCAATCAATAAATCAATCAAATGATAACTTCAATTGACATGGAAACAATCCAATTACCAATTATAAAACACGGTATGTCATCATCTTCTGTTCGATTTATCGACTCGAATGCTACACTGTGATACTGAAATCATTTCCACTAATCAAATTGACCCCATTCAGATATGCCATCTTGTCTAGTTCTTTTGAATTGTAGGCAACTAGAAATTTGTTGTATTTTCCCCCAAATATACAAATTAAACCAGAAACGTAGGCCAGTTGCCAGACCGATCATAAGATGATTTCATATCTATGACGTTTAAAGTCCATGGTAACATAATGTCAATTTACTAACGGCTAAAACACGGTATTCGGGGAAAAGGTTTTTTCAATGTTAGGCCGATATATGATTTTCTAAAAAAAAAATATAGCCCAAAATATATCTACTAAAAGCTCATATTATGAGGCAAGACTAGTTTTTGATGTCCAAAAATTTTCATGAGTCAATCTTTTATGATCATTGAGAAATGATTGAATATGTACTCAGAAAATAGCCATTTTTTAACGTTATATTGTTTCACCAAAATAGTTTTAGAATTCAAGGTACATGTGATGAGTTATATTTGATTGTTTACAAACAACTTTATTTTGATTTGATAAAACAGTTCCTAAAGTAGATTTTGGTAGTCTATTGTACCCATATTTAAGAGTTGTGTCTCAGAAAATGGGACATTTGTAGACCCTCACTTGAATACATGTAGCGTCCGTAACCAACTATTACAATGGTGATCCATTTACATTAAAACTTCAGTAGTCTAGAATATTACAGCTCTCAATATAGTAGCCTAAATGGAATAATCTGTTTCGTGTTAACATAAGCTAAAAACTTTTTATTGCACTGAAAGGGTTACGGACACTACACAAATAAAAATGCAGCCAAATATCTGTTTAAAAAAAATAGACAAATTTTGTATTTTTAAACAAGTTTAAATTCTTTTCACTAATGACTTAAGAAACTATTCATACATCAGTTTTGATGATTCAAGTAATGAACGTTTGATATTGGAATCTTATTTTATGCCAAGAAAGCTAGAAGGGTAGTTTAACCTGGTGAGACACTTTGTTTCCGAATACCGTGTTTTAGCCGTAAATTATTCAAAAATAAGTAAAAGGTTTTAAAGTGCTCTGAATTGCTTTCTACGCAAATGTGTTTGTTAAAATTACAAAACAAGATAAAGATTGACGGACATTGATAACATCAATCAAAATTTACGTAAGTTGTTTACTTGCGTTATTAAAGGGACCAAAGAATACGCATGAAAAAATAAATTTACTATTAAGTTACCTGATATATAATTGTAAAGAACAGCACCAGAGCAAGTAAACCCTTTTCCAGACAGCAAGTGAAATTCTCGTCAGGAAATCTAGAGGCACTTGAGGAAAAATATGAAGTAATAAGTCGCCAATCTAACAGAAAAAAACTCAAGGAAAAAGGTAATATACAAGTCAAAACTTCTAACCGGCCACTTAAAAACAAAGATATTTTTTCTGTAGTGATTGGATTTTCATGAAATTTGCTACGTGCATTTTTAAGCAACTTCCAGATGATTTTGGCGAAAAGTTATTGTTGTCTTATTGAAATAAAAGCGCAACGGGAGAAAAGCTCAAAAAGCTCTAAATTCACACAGAGCTCCGAATATTGTCAATGTAGTGTTTTTGGTCTCATGGATCGTTAGCCACAACATAGACTAAGAAAAAATTTGAAAATGTTTGGCAATTGTGCGCGGCATATGGCCGTAAAAGAAAATGAAAGAGCTCATGTATGCAGAAAAACGGTTCTTAAAGACAACATCTAAAACACGTTGTTCTTCGAAAATGCTTTAAATATAGCTTGATGGTTCATGGTGAGCTACAAAATGTCGAATATGTGTAAAAAATCAGTTTGTTGCATCATTTTTCCACACCAGACCATATTTTAGCACATTCGCTTGATAAAATGTTCTGCCGGTTGAATTTAAACACCATTTTACCATGCCTCCCATTCTTTCTGCTTCTTCTGTAGTCAAATGACAATGTTTTCCAATTTTTTTCTTGGTCTGGGTTGCAGCTAACGATTTGTGTACTTTGAATTGTTGAAAGTGTGTTATCTCGAGCTCTATAAAGATTTAGAGCTTTTTTAGCTTTTGCTTTATTATGCATCAAAATTTGACAATGTTTGGTAAATTATCAAGAAAATCCACGGGGATAATGCTTAAAAATTTACGTATCAAATTTCATTAAAATGTAAAAGCTATTAAAAAGTTATAGTCATTTTTAAAGTGGCCGGTTAGGACTTTTGGCCAGTATACGAGCGTGTCACCTAACAAAAAAACCGCTAAACAAAACATTGAGGTAAGTGAGGAAAATGCTGATATCCAGCATTTTATCCACTTTTGTCCCAATATTTTCTGTACTTTTCAGTACTGAAATCGTGTTCCTAACAACATTTTATTGTCTGCACCTGCTCTCAAACTGGACCGCTCTGAATGTTTGATGTTTGGGAACGGGTACAGGAACGGTTGATAATATTATAACAAAATTCCGATCAAAGCGAGTTTTTTTGTCAAAATTTCACAAGTATGCTATCGGGAGAAAAGAAGAAATTGCTGAAACCAGGATATGGCCCTTTTTAAAAACATTTTAGGCCCTATTCATTTTTTGTACGCATTATCAGCATCCATTTAACGTCTGCATCAGCTTTGAAATTTGACCAATCCACAATTTTGCTGTTTTTGAATGACTTGCAGCTCTTCAGCTAATGGTACATTCTAAGGCTTTTACTTTTAATGATTTATGATTTTATATACTAAAACATTTCTATGTATTTACCAGCATGTTGCTAAGCAAATTCTTATCTACATAAACAGCAATAAATTTCATAATATAATTTGCAGAAACTATGGAACAATTATCATATTTCACGTTCATTTCAAAGTGAATTATTCAAAGTTTCCCCATCCACCGTGACGGGTGTTCATTATGTCATCGATTGCGTTAAACGCGTAACCACTGGTGGTGAACTCGGCCAAAGCGAGGGACGTTTTTCGCTACAACAAGGTACAGATACTTTGCGTTTAAATGTGAGTTCAACGATCTGATTGGATAGTTTTTCTAATAACAATGAATTTGTTCTAAAAATACACCGGTTTACCGATATGTATTGACAAACCGTCTGTGTTGTCATAAAATTTCGTAACTACGGCTTTATCGAATCCGTAGTTACGATATTTATAACAACACCGACGGAATACTATGATCGCGAAAAAACGTCCCTCGCTTTGGCCGAGTTCACCACCAGTGGTAACTACAGATTGCCTTACGACAAATTTCATGGAGGAGAATCACGTGCAACTACAATTTAAGCCCCCTTTGACAAGATGGAGATTGTGTATCATGGGATTTATAACAACTACGGACAAAATTGATATCGATTCCGGTCAATTTTTTTTGCAATGACTATTTATGCGTCAATATTCGAAAGGTTTGTTGCATGTGACTCTCTTAACAGGCCTCTATTAACATTTGTATAAGTTATTTGTGGAATCCTTTTACTTTTTCCAAAAATTAATCCCAACCGACCAGAAAACGAAATGATAACAACTACGGACACATTTTCCTCGCTTCAGGTAAGGAATTGTGCAATAACTTTTTTTATCAATGGGTGCGTTCAGGGTTCTCCCATCGGTAGCCATCGGTGCCGTTGGTAACCATCGGTAGCCATCGGTAACCGTCGGCATACCGATGGATATTTTGTTGGTAACCAATTGTCCCGAGAGTAGACAAGTCGGGTAGCATCGGTAGCCTCGTTTTCATTACAGTAAGATGGCGGATAACAATCCAACTACGGCGTTCCTAATCATATATTTTCTTCAATAGCAAGCGAATAGCATTCTAACCGTTCCTGATAGAATTTATTGTAATAGTTGAAGCTACAGTTACTTTATTTAGCCATTTATTTCTGAAAATATCTTTTTATTCATATTTTTTTGAAAACGAACGATCACTCTGTGGGGAGAATACGCTCTTGGTAATTGATTATCCGCCTTTTTTACCGATCGGTACAATTTTCGTTCAGAGTTTGTTGGTTGCCGACGGTGCCATCGGCTACCGATGGTACCATCGGTAGCCGACGGTAAATACACTCGGTAACCGATGGGAGAACCCTGAACGCACCCACTGAGTCAATTTTCAAACGGTTTGTTGAATGTACCCCGCTCTTTCCTCAAATGTAGTACTTATTTGAAAATATTCACTTTTTCTCCAAAAAATGATCCCAACCTACCAGAAAAACGATCTTATTTTTTGTCGTTTTTCTGGTCGGTTGGGGTCAATTTTTGCAAAAAGTACAAAGATGTTTCATCAATAGTTGACCAAACCGTCATCCAGGGGATTCCAATGAGTACTCGCAAAATAGGGTTTGTACTTGAGAAAACAAATTTAGAACATCTTCGTCCCATGTTATCTGTTGCTATATTGACTAGGATGCCATGATGCTACAGTGCAATACTGATTATATCAGCGTACCATTAGTTGCCAGGCACAACAAAGCATAAATTACCTAGAAACTACTCGATATTGAATTTAAATCAATAAACAATAAATCAGCAATTTAACTAGAACTGTCAACGCAGACGCCTTTGATCTAAGACCATTTAAAATGACAATTTAAAATTTATACTAACTGTCATATAGTTTATTCTAAGAATTGTTTTTATTGTTTGTTTATTTTGTTGTTCTTGTTGAATTCGTGCATTGACTACAATTCGTCGTCCTAATCAACATAAATGAGATTTTTTTCATTTTTGTGAATATCATAATGTTGTAGCCTATGTTAGAACATTCTGAAGCCAATTATTAATCAATAAAGATGCAGTTAGAAGATTATATAGTTGTAAACATTGATGGTGGATAGTCCTGAGCAGAATAATTTCTTCAATTTTACTCTAGTTATACTTAGATAGAACATTCTAATAATATGCTTCATTTTCTCATGGAACACTTTAGTACTCAAACTTTTGAATCACATGACTTGAAATAGTTGATATCATTGGATGGTATTCATTTAGAACATTATAATACTGACACAGTCAAAAAGATGAAAGGGATGCAGATGCAACTTGCAATCCCTGAATCAGACTTCATTTAAACAATCTGTAAGCATCATCGGATACATGTAGACCACTTTAAGGTATATGACCCATTATTAAAAACACTACTTTCTAGCCATACGAAATGCATTAAATCACACACACTTGTAAATACACTTCAAATAAGGTTATTCACCGTGCCAGATTTCAAGATTACGCTTCAAGAAGAAAATCATTTACAAATATTATTTTACTCTATATTCATATACAAGGGAGGTAATTTTGAAGATTTTGTCAAATATTTCCATAAGTATGCGTTAATGCAAAATTCTACACCGTTCAAAATGCTTATGTTTGTATTTGGAATGGAAATGTACCACAGTTTAGGAATTACTGGCACTTTTCAAATTTCGCCTCTAGCCCTTCAGTGGTAATAATGTATACGTTAAGACAACGGTACCAAAATCTCAATGTTCGTAAACAATCAGTAAATCGGTCAAAAAGCCCCGAACCCCCTAACAAAAATCCTGATCCACCGTAGACACATACGGACCCTTTTGAAAAAGTTTTATTTTAACATTGTGGATAGTTTCCAATGTTTTCTACTTAGAAAGACCAAAAACAGGGGACAAGATTTCATCTACTTTTAATTATCGCAAGTATCATTTGAATTTGGACCAGTCTTTAAAGGATGGGTTGCGACAAGGGGTCAAAAACTAGCTTTTCTTTAAATTCTGTGGATTGATAGGGTTATATGATATCTTTAATTTGTATGTGTAAAAAATCTGATGACGATCATTTTTGCTAACAAAGTAGGTGGTGGGGTAAAATAACACCAATAGCAAACTAATTTGAAATTAAATAACTTTTTTCTGTATATATCGCATCGAAATGAAATATAACAATATCAATCTACAGAATTTAAAGACATTCTATTTTTGACCCTTTGTTGCAACCCATCCTTTTGCCGTCTGGTAATGGGTTAAGATGGGTTTAGTGCATAACCAGTTTCTATTTACTCGGTTGCTGTGCTTATTTAGGAAAATATATTATGGGTTACGACTATAAACCTATATAAATAATATGACATATACCATTTGTTATAAGCAAGCTATTAATTGTAAAGTACGAGGGACGGTCGGAAAGTAGTTGGACTTATCTTGCTGCTGTCTCTCTATTTGCAACTGTATAAACACATTATATATTGGTGGAATCTGCATCCATTTGCCAATAATGTGGTCAGTTTTTTTTCAAAGATAGTTGTATACATACAATATTCTGTCCACTTATGTGTGATAGGTGTTTTATATATCATAGGCTATTTGTAAGAGGAACAACAAGGGTAACCAAAACAAAATAACATTTTAGTCATTTTAATCGCAAACAAGTAAAGTTGTTTTTACTACATATGATTACTTAAGATTAAGTAAGGGTTCATAATTCCGATCTTGGGATAAAAATCAGCCAAAGCAGTCATGGAAACGAGCTGGTTCCCCACCCATGAAAAGATTTAGCTATTACCTTCGGTTGGTAGTCATGTTTGTTGCTTTTGGGGATTCGCGAGGATTGATAGTTACTCATTTCATGTCAAATGGTAAAAACTGTCATTGCCAAGTAAAAATTTGAAGTAATTCAGAAAAATCTAACAATAAATGCCAGATTAGAAAAGAAAAATGTTTTCTACTTCACTATTACGCACGCTCCCATACCACGGCATCTACAGTGGCGATTATCAGCTATTGCAAAAGACAATCGTTGTTTCATTCTTCTTATAGCTCAGACCTCGCCCAACGTGGCTTTTATTTGTGTCTAGAACAGAATAAAATGCTTGATGGGAAGAAATTTGAGACCAGGGCGCCTTCGATACCGACTGTTACACTGTGTTGTAAGCTGTCCGTTAGGTTTGTGCAGTCATTCAAAGATGGCGACAACGATACAACATGAGAGGTAGGTGTCATAGTTTTTCATCGATAAATTTCTTAAACGGTCGTATCTTGCCTTGATACTGATATCATTATACAGGGGAAATGTATACTTATAAACGGTTCTATATATCAAAATACCAGTGTTGTCCTACCGTACTCAATCGTTGTGCAAAGACAGCCCAACACGGAAAACTTTTTTCGAAGCGAGAAAGTTGACATTTTAAGGAAAATTACATCGTAATCAGCGAACTAAGGAACAAACTGTTGCTCTGACTTGGATGTTTTTAACATGCTCTTTTCTATGGTTACCGTTATTTTACACAAAAATGTCCAGAATGACCACAAACACCGTGTTTACGAAATGGCCAAACAACGGTGTAGTCACAGTGAAAATATGCAGACACAACGGTGCAGTTTCTGTGTTTTATGTACGGTGTGGTTATATTTTCATAACAAATTGTGAACGGTGTAGACATAATGTAATTGTGAACGGTGTAGACTTGAAGCAATACAGAACTTATTATTTCTGGAATGATATTATTGTAATGTTTAATGATAACGTTTTCATGCCTTGGAATCACGTTTTACAATTACTACCGAAATTCTTCAACAATTATGTTAATATGTGACTGACTTGTAAATACATTGCAGCAAAGAAGGTGACAATATGTCTAAAAAGTATACTTTAATCAGAATAGAGAGGGAATCTAGTTTCTTCGCTATTTGTCAAAGCAATTCCGTAAGGGTCAAAAGTAGAAAATACCAAGAATCTGCCGGCGTCTGTTTTATTTTGTCTTTTATTTTCAGTTCCATGCTGTTTACTTGTTACTACTGTCATTTCGAATGAAGTTTCGAAAAGGTTGTGAAGCATTCGGAACAGGACCATTCCAGCCAGATATTAAAAGTGCGCAGGAGGGAGATCGATGATCAGACAGGCCAAAAAGGTTTGGAAACTCTGAACTTTAGTATAATTCTGGATATTATCAAGCAGTCAGACTAGGACATCATCCCCATTTGTGAGCATAGAATACACAAGATAGACATCATCAACGTAGAAAATCAGGGTTTTGGAATTACTAATTTTTCTATCGATGATACCCCTGATTTTGTATGCATGAGTCCTGTACATAAAAAAAACTACGAAGTTCAACACCCCATAAAGTTTTTCAAAAAGCTCCGACCTTAATTCCTGATATTTCCATTGGACGTGCTGAAACAGATGATACCGATATGGACTCGCGAGACATGGAATACTGGCTGAAATGAACAGTTTGTTCCTAGATGTGATTAAGTCATTGAGAAGCATTGATCAACTTGGGAATTGGTTATCTTTTCAGTCAAGGAAGGTCGGTTCCCGATGGAAAACATTGTATTTCATTTATTTATGGATGTGTGTAAGTTCTACTCTCTTGGAAGCACTTCAATGTGTTTTACTCCAATCGTCAAACCGTTTTGGCGAATAGGATATTGTCTTTTTCATTGCAAGTGGTTACATTTTATGAGTGGGCCCGAAAAATCTTGGTCAGAAAATTGTCAGACCTGAAGAAGAGATTAATTACGTCTGAAAATGCCAAAATAAATTTTGCAGTTCCGTAATTCTATTTTCAAGACTTGATTAAGTCGAACAAGACGAAAAAATGGCCCAAATGTTTATGAAACAAATTCATATTTTTTTTGTTATTTATAATATATGTTTTGTTGATGGAATCCTTTATTTAGGGTGAAATCGGACTTTTCAATGAGGGGTCAAGTTGAAAACAAGATACATGTCGATCAATAATTATCATACTCCATGAGTTGAAATCATTTTACTAATTACAAGAATTGATTGTAATGACCAATTAAAACAGTTATAAAGAAAAACTCAAAGCCAGAGCCGAAATTTCGAATTTACAAATCAAATGAACAGATGAACAAGAAACTGGCCATTGCACCCACATCTAAATGTAAGTCAGTAAACATTGTTCTAAAATGACGTTTACTTCATGTCTTGCTTAATATTTTGTGATGGTATTCTTGTGATTATCATATCCGTCAGAAGTTAATTCAATAACAAAAAAACAAAAAATGTCTCCCGAAAATTAAATTAAACATACATTGAACTGTTTTAGGCTTAGATGAATAAAGAAAAGAGAATACGGCATATTCCTTAACTTTTGTTTTCGTTTACTTTGAGGATGGCGGCGTTTTCATCGAGGGAGAGAACTGGGTTTTCTAAGACCAAAGTATTTAAGGGAGATAAATCAGAGCTGCACATGATCTGCTAGCTGTTAGAGCTGGTTCGCCCTATACAACATACCAAGTCTACACCGTTCCCAATTTGTTATGAAAATAATAACTACACCGTACATAAAACACAGAAACTGCACCGTTGTGTCTGCATATTTTCATTGTGACTACACCGTTGTTTGGCCATTTAGTAAACACGGTGTTTGTGGTCATTCTGGACATTTTTGTGTAAAATAACGGTAACCATAGAAAAGAGCATGTTAAAACATCCAAGTTAGAGCAATAGTTTGTTCCCTAGTTCGCTATTTACTATGTAATCATCCTTAAAAGGCCAACTTTCTCGCTTCGAAAAAAGTTTTCCGTGTTGGGCTGTCTTTGCACTACGACCAAAGACGATAGGACAACACTGGTACTTGGCTATATAGCACCGTGAATAGGCATACATTTCTCCTGTACGATGATACCAGTATCAAGACAAGATACGGCCATTTAAGAAAATTATCGACGAAAAACTAAGACACCCACCTCTCCCGATTTTCCACGGACGCCATCTTTGATTGACCACTCAAAACTTCCGTACAAACTACACAAATCTAACGGACAACTTACAACACAGTGTGTTACACTGTACCTAATACAGTGGGTCTACGTCATGGTTATTAGTGGGAATAATAAAGCTCCTACGAAGATGGCAAAAATGCATAGCTTTAGAGGGACAATTTGTTCAAACAGTGTGGAAAGAATTTTATTTAAAAGGTAAATGAATAGTTTTAAAGGACTAGGTAAAAGTCCAACTACTTTCCGACCTTCCCTTGTATTCGTTGTTTTCGATAATTATGTCAACCATTTTTCATTTTAAATACAAATTGAAAGTCTACTTTTGAGATTGATGCCTATATAAATATTTCATTGATCATAGCAAATTTAAATGACAAACAGTCGAGGATAATTCAAAGAAATTACGGCATGCTTTTAAATAACTTGATTTATTACATAGTTTCACACCTTTTAAATTAAATAATTAAATGAAATTCTCTCGTTGTTTTCTAAAGCTGGTTTTATGGATAGCTATTGTTAACGTTTCAAGTTATGAAACCGATGCTATCTGTAACAGCAATAGTGTGCAAATTGACAACAATGTTGTTGCCGTGCAACTTTTCACACGCCTTTGTGACATTAAAGGGGCTCACGCTAGGTTTCTCAGGAATAAGAACAACATAGGGACAGTCAGAGTATGAATTGTTGTGTGGTGCATTGTATTATATAGACCGGGTCTAGGGCCAAACATAATTTTAGTGCTGATACCAAACATTTTACTGTCTATCAAGATTCAGTTTCCCATAAATGTTACTACAAATATAAATGGCGGGTAGGTCAATTATAAACAGATTTGACATAAAAGGACTAAATGAACTTCGTTTGAATTGTCCTTGGAAAGAAATAATCTAGCTATGCAGGATACGATATTTCTTGGAAATATTTTTTACCTCCGACAACCTAACTAGGGGTGTAACGATGGATCGATATATCGATGCATCGCGATAGAGACTGCTCCGATGTTGATGTATCGATTGTGAAATGAACTATCGATAACTATCGCCGATAGTTCGTCCAACTATCGATAGTTTCGATAGTTTACTTTCATAATGACAGTTGAACCTTTCTCTCATTGTTTCCTAGTCCTTTTTATAAGCCCTGATATATTTATTCTTTGTCGTAATGTCGTAATTGTTTCCGAGCCTGTGTAACCGAGTTTGATATTTTTGGCTTTCGGAGAATGAAAGTCGTCTGCTCAACGATTCCGTTTACCAAAACCAAAACGCTCCTTTCATTTGCACACGGTTTAATCTATGAAGAAGGCTACAACAAGTTGCCGTGTGGACGGAATATTTGTTTGTCAAACAGGTTGAAAACATCTAGATCTAGCTGCGATATCGTATAAATAGCCAATTAACCATGCAAACGGCATATTTATCGGTCAAGGTTTGCTTAGAACTTTGTAGCAAAACAAAAAAGATGCATTTCCTTGTTTTAAATTGTTTACACCAACATACCTTAATAAAAGTAAATCCCGTTTTAAAAGATTTAGTCCGTGTCATGAAATCGGTAAAACAGTTTTTAAAATGCATTGAAAAAAGTGTTTGGTTCTTATTCTCCATTGGGGATGATCTAGTAATCATTTGTTTACAAAAAAAGCCCGCGTGCCGACAAGTGCGTCATAAAGCATCCCCACTTTGATTGGTTGAAAACCAGACAGAGTTTTCTATTCTCCCAAAGGCGCGTGCGAAAACCAGACAGCGATTTTCTATTCTCCCAAAGGCGCGTGCAAAGGCGTGTCCCTTCTAACGATAGCGTTGGTCACACTCAAAAATGTGAAAACTCCAGCTCATGTAAGCTACACTTACGACATTAATCATGCACGCGGGAGAGCAGATCAGTGGAAAAAATCACGAGACATGACGTAGTTATATTCAAAATCGTTTACACATATTCCCTTGTAAAGTAAAACACCGCATTTTTGTAGTCGGCGGCATTTATTTGATCTCGGAGAAGTGACGTCATATAAATAGCGAGTGACTAAAACACCGTATCGGTGGTCTCCAATTACGATGTACTTAACCCCAAAATAGTGTGTCTTTCGTGTTGACTCACTTTGAGTGGAATTTGCTTTCTGTTGCATTTGAAAAGATTTTCTTTTAAATCGCATGATGGATATAAAACACAAGGTAGGCCTAAATATAAAACACGAGGTAAAACTTACGTATCCGCACTGGACTACGAGTCTGAAGACCTTATTGTAGCCAAAAATGTTTTGTGAAAAAAAAAAGATTCACTTTCATTTCTTCTTTTAACTTGAAACTTTCGAGTCAGATTTCTTAAACGGAACTAATCTGTAGATCTATATTATCAAATTTAGCCTGTGAGTGGGTGAATTCATCGTTTTCTGTAATGGGTTCCGAAGTTTTGAGAATTATCATGCATTTCCATCGTATTTTCGGTTCCATACGTTTTTTTTATGGACTATGCATGCTGAAAAGAACGGCGATAAGATAATTGACCAGTTGAAAGCAAATCCGTCTTTTTTTCTTTAGCGAAGAACAACTGACGAATTATTATCTAGACATACGAGTATTTTATTTGTCATATTCTTTATTAATATGATGAAATTACGTAGATGATTGCCGTGATTTGTTTTTGTGTTCATTAATTGATTAAATGACTTGATCGTCGTCCCGGTAATGACCAAATCTAACACATCTTTCTACTTACACTTTACTGATCAAGCAGTGTTTCACATTCTAGATTAATCCTCACAAAACGCCAATGATTTAAGTAAGTAACACACCTTTTACAGACCCTCTTATGAAAAACGATAGTATCGTGATAGTATCGTGATAGTATGTCACGATAGTGATAGTATCGTGATAGTGATTGCTCCGATAGCGATACTATCGCGATAGTTAAAATTGGCATCGATAGTCAGCCCTAAACCTAACATGGTTCCCTTTAATGTCACATTATCCATAGACAAAGATCCGTTACCTGCCATTTATTTAAGTACATCTTTTTGTCAACTAAACAGTTCTCGTTTTATTTGATAATCGAGTCAGGTGTCATCTGAAAGCTCTTGTTAACCCCTTCCCAAACAAGACCAAGGTTTCGACGTCACTGATGAAAAAGGCTCGAGAAAACATCGAGATAAAAGAAGAAAATGCTTATGATCAGCATTTTCTCCTTTTTGTCTCCATCTTTTCTGTGCTACATTGTTCACAATTTTTACCATTTGGTCCATAAATTTTGTTGTCTGCAGCAACTTTCAATTTGGAAAACCATGGAATTTTGTCGTTTGAAATAACGTTAAAATATGCGTGGTTTTCGATTCTTCGGACGAAGTCACGTACATCATTGATCTATGAAATGCGTATTAGATAGAGGCTGTATAGTAGATTCTACGCAATATAAACGTTCAAAAGGCTGCGCCTTTGAACGTTTATGTCGCGTAGAATCTACTATACAGACCCCATCTGACTTAGTGTTCGTCAACCAATGAAAACACGCTTCTACTGTCATTCTTCAAACAACGCCTCCGACCGGAGCTAATATGGAGCTGATCTTACTGGAATTACCATTTTCTAAAAAAAATTACATCATTTTCCCAAAATTACATCATTTTTCATAGCTGCACAGGAAACGGGGGCGTGGCTATGTATATCCGTGACATAAACTGACCGGCTGTGCGTTTATGTGAAATATAGCGCCGAAATTTTCAAATATACTGCAATTTCATTGGCCCAAAAACTAGGACGAACACTAAACAAAAACAGATACCGATAGATTCAAATTACGCAAATTAAAAGCGTCCCGGGAACCGGAAAAGGTTCATTAAACCTGTCCTGAGCAAGATCTAATTTTGACGCAACAAATTGGTACAGCTTGGAAAGCACTGGAACAAACGATGATCACGTTGATAGCTAACAGTTTCTCCTTTTGTCTCAATAGTTTTGTTCCTATATTGCAAAAGAAAAATATATGTTTATCAGCATCAATTATTCTAAGTATTCTGCAGCAATTTTAACATTGGAACAGTCTAATTTATTGTCGTCTTTGGGAAGAGTTGAGGCATTTATGGGAACAAAATGGGTCTAACTCAGTCTGCGTATTCACGCAGGTTGATGAAGACCCATGCTGTTCAAGGGCGGATCCAGGATTTCTTTCCGGGGGGGGGGGGGTCAAAGCCCAAATAATGGCATTTAAAAAGATGTTATATAGTCAAAATTCAATTTTCGGCAAATTCCAGGGGTGGTGGTGGTGGTCATGACCCCCTGACCCCACCCTAGATCCGCCCTCGCTATTCTCAACTGTATTCTTCATGTACTGTAGCAACTGGGAGAAACAAATAGAGATCATGGCCAGGCTGTATATTGGCACGGGCTGATCTGGTAAAACGATGGTCATAACCCTTTCCCAAACAAGACCTGATTAAGAAGTCCCTAATATAAATGCTTGGGAAAATTAGAGACAAACGAAGAAAATGCTGATAACCAGCATTTTCTGATTTTGTCTCAATATTTTCTGTGCTAGATCAATATTTCAAACAAACCAATGTCTTATCAACATAAATTTTCTTGTCTGCAACATCTTTTAAATTGTATCTGTCTTGAATTTTGTAGTTTGGAAAAGGGTCAATCCATTAACAGACGGAAATTCTTTGGACTATTCTAATTCGAAAGAAGTTGCAGACGACAATTTCAAGTTAAAGAAAATTTAAAACTCTTTCTATTTTGGCTCAGAAAACATTTTGAAAAATAAAGAAATTGCTTGATACAAGCAATTTCTTCATTTTCCACAATGTTTTCCCTATCTTGCCTTTTGTTGTGAGGGAGTCAGAAGGCGTCACTGTGCAGTAATGGGTTAAAACCACAAGAACCCTTTTCCAGTTCCTGGCTTCACTGTTTGTTTTGTAACCATGACAAAAGTTTAATGAACCAGAACTGTCAATTTAAAAGCATCCTGTCTGCGGCGGCTGTCGTCTGCTTTCACAGAATATCACCCGTAGTGCATCTATCGGAACTGATTTTCGAAGAAATTTTGTTTTTATATCTAAAACAAAACGACAAGAGAGGTATGTGGTGCAAGCTTTTGGTGGTTGTTTCTAACATTACTCTGTAGTGCACTTGAAATTCTGCTTTAAAATTGTAAAACAATTTTAAGATGAGATGTTTTGATCATAAATCATGATTGAAACTTGTTTAATTACATTTTGAAGATTTTTTCTTTTAAATATTATCATTTAAAAATAGCGATTATATCAACGATGAAAAATTACACAAATTTTTGGTGTTGTCATTTTTGTTAGTGTCGTATTTCTGTTTTTTTTTTTTTTTTTTTTTATCAACAGCATGTATTGAAATTGTTTCAGATTTTTCCCTACTGATGACAAAATATGTAATTAAAACTTGACACGTGTAATTCAAAGACGTAACGTCAAAAGTTGCGGACCAACGTTGTAACACGCATATCGACCGTTTTCCGACGTTAACGTTACGCGAAGGTGTAAAGAAAGTTATAACTTTCCCCAAAACATGAGTAATGACAAATTTTCAAAGTTGGCCAAAAGAAAACATTTTCACAATAATACCAATACATGCATACATGAAAATAGCACCGTACAAAATTAATAATCTCAACTATCAATGAATAAACAACAGAATTATTTCGTAAGTATTGAAAAATCAAGCATTTTTAAGACGCTACAAACACAATAAAATAATGATTTTCTTCAACTCCAATCAAGACAAAAAATTAACTACAAAAACTAGAGCTCAGATGTATGTCCCAAAATTTTTTATATTGATTTTGTAATCGCTATTGGAAAAATAAATTAGATTTAAAAATTAGACATACCGGAAAAATCAACATGACGTCAAATCGTCAAAAATGCGTTTTTGTGACATTTTTAAGACGCTACATCACACTCTATATCTTCGCTAGTTGAAGAGATATTGACAAATGCATTTATTTTTGCAAATTTTATCCGAGATGTATGTCGAAAATCAATTCAAATTCAAAATATTTTGATTTTTTTAGACAAAAAGCTATATATGAAAAAATCACCCATGCATTTGGGACCGTTTTAGTGAAAATGTGACATTTTTAAGACGCTACAAACACAATAAAATAATGATTTTCCTCAACTCCAATCAAGACAAAAAATTAACTACAAAAACTAGAGCTCAGATGTATGTCCCAAATTTTTTTATATTGATTTCTAATCGCTATTGGAAAAATAAACTAGATTTAAAAATTAGACATACCGAAAAAATCAACATGACGTCAAATCGTCAAAAACGCGTTTTTGTGACATTTTTAAGACGCTACATCACACTCTATATCTTCGCTAGTTGAAGAGATATTGACAAATGCATTTATTTTTGCAAATTTTATCCGAGATGTATGTCGAAAATCAATTCAAATTCAAAATATTTTGATTTTTTTAGACAAAAAGCTATATATGAAAAAATCACCCATGCATTTGGGACCGTTTTAGTGAAAATGTGACATTTTTTAAGACGCTACAAACACAATAAAATAATGATTTTCCTCAACTCCAATCAAGACAAAAAATTAACTACAAAAACTAGAGCTCAGATGTATGTCCCAAATTTTTTTATATTGATTTCTAATCGCTATTGGAAAAATAAACTAGATTTAAAAATTAGACATACCGAAAAAATCAATATGACGTCAAATCGTCAAAAACGCGTTTTTGTGACATTTTTAAGACGCTACATCACACTCTATATCTTCGCTAGTTGAAGAGATATTGACAAATGCATTTATTTTTGCAAATTTTATCCGAGATGTATGTCGAAAATCAATTCAAATTCAAAATATTTTGATTTTCTTAGAAAAAAAGCTATATATGAAAAAATCACCCTTGCATTTGGGACCGTTTTAGTGAAAATGTGACATTTTTAAGACGCTGCAAACACAATAAAATAATGATTTTCTTCAACTCCAATCAAGACAAAAAATTAACTACAAAAACTAGAGCTCAGATGTATGTCCCAAATTTTTTTTATATTGATTTCTAATCGCTATTGGAAAAATAAATTACATTTAAAAATTAGACATACCGAAAAAATGACGTTTTTTTTAACAGCGTGACGCTACTTATCCCTTTCTTTCCATTCCTCCATAGTTTGTTTACACCATCCAACTGCCGTAAGATTTACGCTATATCTTCTGTGACATCACTGACTTAATTTGCCAAAGTTTGTGCGCTTTAAAAAGTCTTACTTTTTATTCTATTGGGATTCTTGCGAGTTTGTTTGGTAATTTCTGTTACACGTGACGACGTCATTTTCTGCGTCAGAGTTTATTTATTTTGTTTATCAAATTGTCTGTATTCAAACAATGTTGAGATTCGACATATATTAATAAATTACAATTCAATATCTTTTATATGATACCAAATACATGTGCGTTTCTCAAATAAAAATAACAAATATGCGGTTTTAAACAGAAGTGCATAGCCAATTTTGGCTTGGTCCGCAACTTTTGACGTTACGTCAATTTTAGCATAGAGAACATTCAAGGAAATTGAGAAAAAACTCTTTCGATTGACAAAACAAGACACTGAATTATTTGATATATAACATTTGAAATAGTATGGATTCCCCCTTTGATAGAAGTTTGTTTGACTATGGATCAGTGAAATGAGTTCTTACTAACAAACATAAATATGCTCTTTTTGTATGTAAAATGCCAAACTTCAAATAAAACTATATAACGTCATAGTGCTTGTTTGGTTTGATAGAATTAAAGGTCACATGCTAGGGTTTTCAGGGATCAGAACGACATGGGATCAGTCAGAGTTTAAATTGTTGTGTGCTGAATTGCAGTATCCAGAATCAAAAAGAAATGAATTTTAGCGCTTATACCAAGTTTGTCACTATGTATCAATGTCCAGTTTCCCATAATTGTAACTATAGATATATATTGCGGGTCAGTAAACTATACACAGACTTGATCTAGAAGGACTTAACGAGCTGCATTTGATAGTTCCCTGGACAAAAAAATCTAGCTTTGCAGGTTGATCATTCCATACGATATTTTTTCTTATTTTTCTTTATCTCCAACAACCTAGCATGGGTCCATTTAAACAGTTAAACCATGTTAAATGATTAAGAAGTTACTTTTCTCAATGTCGCTCTGTTGCATTTGTGTTTAAATTGCAAAAAATACATGTAGAGGAGACCGGGGCTAGTTGGTCCAAAAATGCATTTTCCGAGATGTTGATTTTAATATTAATTTGATGTTATCATTTTTGCTTTTGACACTCAGTATAATCATTTTTCTAACTTACGAGGGTTGTCCCAATAAATCGTAGACAACGGCAATAAAACAAAAACCACACGATAGATATTTCTATTATTTTCATAGATTAGGCCCACACATGTTGACACCATTTTGACAAAAAATCAAGATGAATGCTTATTTTATACAAAATATATACAATTTTTAGTAAAGGCATGTAGCGAGCCGCGGCGCACGTCACAACGTCATGTAATGATAACGTTGCATTTGCACAGGGAAATGAACCCAGAAATGGCCTGAATTCTTCCATCCGAACCGAATTTTCTTGTGATTAATTTAACATTGTACACATCTATTGGTTACTTGTGATGTTAAAAGCATTTTAAATGCCTTTTTTGAACTTTTATCATTTCAGTATGTTTTATTCGCCATCTCCTATACCGTTTGCCGCTTTTCCTAATGGGCGAAGTCTTTTTTAATTTTTTACGCTTGTTTTTCTACATAAATTCGGCCTTCTCCGCGAAGCAAAATGAAAATGTCTCTTTCGAAAAATGTCCATAAATGTCCATGGACACAATGCTATGTATCTTTATTTGTTTCATCTACATTAAAGAGCCCTAGGTGCCATACTGCTATTCACACCAATGAGGGGATAATTCTACGGTGCGCCGCCATTTTCACAAATACTGTCTTTTTACGTCAATGAATTTTTTATGCATTTTAGCTTTAAATATTTTAGTTGGAAAACAAATGACGTCAATGCTTTGAAATTTGGCACACCTAAAAGACAGTGTTTGCTAAATACGGCTATGTAAGCGTTATTGACTGGAAATAGAAACCAATGTATTAAAATATGCCAGTAAACCAGGTACGATGAGCAGAAAAGACGTTATTTTTTACGTGCGCCGCCCGACCATTATGCGCTTAAAGAAAGCGGCTAAAACGGTATATAAATGAAGTGTCATTGATTCTAACGGGTGAGGATTAATGCGAAAATGGGCAAAGTATATTCACACTAAATATAAACATTATGCGACGTCAAAAAGATAACTTATTTAATGTGTCTACGATTTATTGGGACAACCCTCGTATTAAGTAATTTTGGGTTCATAGAATGATATATTATTGGCAATATAGATCTAGCCGTTTTTTCGAGACGCAGTCAACTGGACCAACTTGCCCCAATGTCGGGGCAAGTTGGTCCGGACAGCGGGGTAAGTTGGTCCGAATAGATTATATAGAAGAAAATGGGAGGTCAGCCTCAAACAAATATACATGTATATTAATTTCCAATAGCATTGATTACATGAAACTGTTTCCAAATAGTGTACATCCTCAGTTCTACGATAACATACACTCTCAGAAACCAATTCGATAAAATTCTCTTTTTCTGAAGTTGATTAAGACATTCGAGTCACTGCTTAGTGTCTTTATCCTGCATTTTGTAAATACGTAGCCCATAAAGTAACCTACAGGTGGTAATCACAGACATTTTCTACATATCTTTCTAGCTTTTGTTATCAAAAACGCTCGGTAAGGATGCGTTTTTCGTAAATTCTCATTTAGATACTAAATTCCATATTGAATGACTAAACCATTTGCCCGCCTTACTTTGTGACTGATTTTGTACAAAGATCTCAACTCAATTACTCGATAAAAGTTGATATTATTCGCAAAAAGTGATACTGAAAATTTGTCACGGCATGCCACAGAAGAAAATTCGATATGAAATCACTTTTTATCAATAATTCCGTTGGACCAACTTGTCCCGTCAAAAATGGACCAACTTGCCCCGACCATAGCACACTGTAAATATTCACTCATGAACAGAGCGCCATGGAATTAAGATAAAGAAAAGACATGCTGTTGAATTCCATAGATAATCAGCTTTCTAAAAATGTATAACATGTGCATGTTACTAGATACATAGAGAAGGCAAAAACGAAAATATGCAGGCGCGAGAAAGTTACTTTTGTGGTGCAAAATCAGAATTTCTTCTCTATTTTTTAACGCGATCAGAGACAGCTATGTTGTTTTCTTCAGTAAATTTGTTGTAATCAAGGATTATGTTGTGCCTAATACTGTCGTCATAATTGTAATCACTTTAGAGAAAATGCCCTTGGACCAACTTGCCCCATGGACCAACTAGCCCCGGTCTCCCCTATATGATTCTAAATATATATCTCCAACGTCAGAATGGCATCATCTTTGAGATCTAATAAAAGATAAATTCCATATTATCGTATAGAAAAACCGGGAATATGGTATTTCCGTCGTATAAGGACACGTACGATCATAATGATTGTACTTTTATCCTTCCCGTGCCAATTGATTATCTTTTAAAATTCCGTTAGTAATGCGTGTTTAATTGCTACCTTATCGTAGTATTGTGTCTCTTTCATGATAAAACATAATAAAAGAGAATATCGTCGCTTTTCAACGAAAAACCTCGTAACTGCAGCTTAAAACAAGCTGCATTTACGAGGTTTTCGTTGAAAAGCAGCGGTGTCTAATGCTGCCAGTCGACCTTACGAAAGCGTGAGCTCTAGCATGGAAGCCTATAAAAAAGGGACATTGTTGGTCATAAGCATTTTTTTGTTTCTATAAGAGATTTGTACTTAAGTCCTTGAATTTATGATCATCGTAATCATTTGTGCTGGAATGATTCAACCCTTTCCATGAGAAAACAATGTTTTGATTTCTGCACATTTTACGGCTATCAAGATAGTATACACCAATATTTTCAATGCATTTTACAAAGAAATCAAAATTGTATTCATCTATATGTCAAGACAATTGACTGCTTTCAAAACTGTTAAGATATATGTTTCGAAACATTAAACTGCTATCAAAATAATATACACTATATCTCAAGACGTTGTACAGCTATCAAAATTGTAAACAACTATATCTCAAGACATTTTAAGGCTATCAAAATAGTAAACAACCATATCTCAAAACATTGTACAGCTATCAAAATAGTAAACATCTATATCTCAAAACATTGTACGGTTATCAAAATAGTATACATTTATATCTCAGGACATTGTACGGCTATCAAAAAAGTATAAATTTATATCTGAAAACATTTTAAGGTTATCAAAAAGGTATACATTTATATCTCAAGACATTGTATAGCTATCAAAAAGGTATACATCTATATCTCAAAACATTGTACGGCTATCAAAAAAGTATACATCTATATCCCAAGACAATGTATGGCTATCGAAAAGTATACATCTATATCTAAAGACATTGTATGGCTATAAAAATATTATACATTTATATCTCAAAATATTTTAGGCCATCAAAATAGTATACATTTATATCTCAAAACATTTTAGGCTATCAAAATAGTATACATTTATATCTCAAAACATTTAAGGCTTTCAAAATAATATACATTTATATCTCAATGCATTTTAAGGCTATCAAAATAATAAACATTTATATCTGAAAACATTTTACGGCTATTGAAAAAGTGAACATTTATATCTCAAAACAGTTTTAGGTTATTAGAATAGTATACATTTATATCTCAAAACATTTAAGGCTTTCAAAATAGTATACATTTATATCTCAAAACATTTAATGCTTTCAAAATAGTATACATTTATATCTCAAAACATTTTAAGGCTATCAAAATAGTATATATTTATGTCTCAAAACATTTTAATGCTTTAAATGTAGTATACATTTATATCTCAAAACATTTTAATGCTTTAAAAGTAGTATACATTTATGTCTCAAAACATTTTAAGGCTCTCAAAATAGTATACATTTATATCTCAAAACATTTTAATGCTTTAAAAGTAGTATACATTCATATCTCAAAACATTTTAATGCTTTAAAAGTAGTATACATTTATATCTCAAAACATTTTAAGGCTTTAAAAGTAGTATACATTTATATCTCAAAACATTTTAAGGCTCTCAAAATAGTATACATTTATATTTCAAAACATTTTAATGCTTTAAAAGTAGTATACATTTATATCTCAAAACATTTTAATGCTTTAAAAGTAGTATACATTTATATCTCAAAACATTTTAATGCTTTAAAAGTAGTATACATTTATATCTCAAAACATTTTAAGGCTCTTAAAATAGTATACATTTATGTCTCAAAACATTTTAAGGCTATCAAGATAGTATACATTTATATCTCAAAACATTTTAATGCTTTCAAAATAGTATACATTTATGTCTCAAAACATTTTAAGGCTCTCAAAATAGTATACATTTATATCTCAAAACATTTTAATGCTTTCAAAATAGTATACATTTATATCTCAAAACATTTTAAGGCTATCAAGATAGTATACATTTATATCTCAAAACATTTCAAGGCTATCAAAATAGTATATATTTATATATCAAAACATTTTAATGCTTTAAAAGTAGTATACATTTATGTCTCAAAACATTTTAAGGCTCTCAAAATAGTATACATTTATATCTCAAAACATTTTAATGCGTTCAAAATAGTATACATTTATATCTCAAAACATGTTAAAGCTGTCAAAATAGTAAACATTTATCTCAAAATTTACTGCTATCAAAATGATATACACAAATATTTTCAAAACATTTCAGGCCATCAAAATAGTATACATTTTTACCTCAAAACCTTTTACGGCTATAACAAAAAGTATACATTTATATCTCAAATAATTTAACGGCTATCGAAATAGTTTATGTCTAAATCTCAAAACATTTTAAGGCTATCAAAATAATATACAACTATATCTCAAGACATTGTACGGCTATCCAAATAGTATACATTTATATCTCAAAACATTTAAGGCTATCAAAATAGTATACATTTATATCTCTGTACATCTGTATCTCAAGACATTTTACTGCTATCTTAATATACACCTATATCTCAAGACATTGCTATCAAAATTTTAAACAGATTGTACATAGCTTTACTTTCTACGTCACATTTTTTCTACTTCAGCACAAAATGTCCACCTGGATAATTGGTCTGCTAGCCTTCGTCACCTACTTGGTAAGTGCAGTTAACCCTTTCCCAAACAATATAAATTTAGACTGTTCCAGTTTCACATTTGCTACAGACGATAAGATAGATATGAATAAAGATTCGTACCAAAATAGCACAGAAATAATTTAGACAACAGAAGAAAATGCTGGTTATCAGCATTTACTTCTTTTGTCGCAATGCTTTCCCAAGTCTTTTCTGGTAGGGACGTCAACAACAGTTCTTGTTTGGAAAAAGGAATATGGTTAAGATTCCGGAACTGTAATGGCTGTAATTTAATAACGATCTGGCTACAAAACAAATCCTCGCTTTTCAACAAAACTGCAACTGCAACTTGTTAAGCTGCAGTCGCGAGTTTTTTTGTTTTTTTGTTTTTTTGTTTTGTTTGTTTGTTTGTTTGTTTTTTTTTTTTTTTTTTTTTTTTTTTTTTTTTTTTTTTTGAAAAAGCAGTAAACTATGCCTGACAGTGTTAATATCATATATGAATTACGAGGCAAAAGTAAGATTGATATGCTATGATGTGAATGATAAAGAATAGTTGATATTTCTGACTTGAAACTACTTGCATTATCTCCGTTTTTACAAGTACATGTTTTGAGCAGTGTCGGAATTAGTACAATTCTAGAATTGTCCTGCGAAAAGTATGAATTCTTACTTAGTCCGCCGATTCCGGAATTGTATTGGACAATTCTAGAATTGCGGTTGTCATCGGCATTTTTCTTTTGTCTAAATGTTTAATTGTTTTCCAGAACCGTCATAAGCAGGTTTTCTTCTTCTTATCTATTAAATACGGTTATGCAATACTAGATATTATAACAACACATACGAAATACCATTGTTTGTCTGAAATTACGTCACTGTTAAGTGAACAAATCGATCCCTATTATTTTTTACTTCTATCTGGAAAAGGTCTTCCTTTCTTACATGTTATTCATAATAATCTTTCCAAGACAGCAAAAAGGTGGTTAAAATTGAAAATGTAGAAAACATTTAGACAAACGCAGAAAATTCTTGTTCTCATATTATCTTCATTTGCTTCCATGCCGCGAGCCTCCTTTGATAGAAAGATCCTGTATTGTATATGGTTAACATTTTTCCAAATAAAAAAATTGTAGGGAAGTCCAATTCAAACGAAATTGCAGACGACAACAATGGATGTTAAAAAGCTAAAAGATTGGATTTGTGTGAAATATAGCATGGAAAATATCGCGACAAAAGGAGAACAATCTGATTATTAACATTTACTTCTTTTGCCTCAATACTTTCCCAAGCTTTTTCTATAGGGACGTCAAACGAAGGTGCTGTTTGGGAAATAGTTAACATACACACATACATTATTCTTAAATCATTGTGGATTGTTTGCAAATAGTTTTCAAACGCGAAATCAGTTTTGAATTTACAAAAATATCCTAGTTTAGGAGTCTGATTGATATAGGCAAACCAGTCCTGAATAAATTGGTCCATAATTCGAATTTTTAAGATGCTTACAGGGGGTATGTCAGTAGCATAATTAACGATGTCAGTAATAATTTGGTAACGGATTATAGGCCTACGTACATGTAATAGACAATGAATATTCTGCATGGTGGTTAATCACGTGATTCAGAATTTCAGAAAATCATCCATATTTTTGTTGTATTAGTACTTGGCCAATTTCAATTCTGTTTGAAGCAGAAAAGGTTGGAAAATGCCAGGAATAAACTGGACGAGGTGGAGTTTTGACAAATCGACTCACAAAAATTAGGAGAGATCAACCCCAAATGTTGGTTGATCTTAAATAACTTTTATCAGCCGACTTTTCAAAAATCCACCACTTCTATCTTATGCGTGATGTCTGACGACCTTCTCTCTTTCAAACCGAATTCAAATCGTACGCAAAATATTAACAAAATTATTGAAGATTTTCTGGAATGGTTGTATAACGTGATTACCCACCATGATTCCTTCTCTTTTTTATTGCAGAGTTCGTGCAGTGGACAGGGTGGTAAGTTTAAGAACTTCGCTTTATGACTGAAAAGTCATGCAATCCATCAATCCCCTTTGCAGTTATCTCCCCTGAATAAGGAGGATATCTCTGCAGGTATTACTTTTACTACAAAGATTTTATCTAATTGAACTTTTCAAATTAAGATTTTTATTTCAAAATGTAAACATGGTTTTAATAGTGTTTTGAAATCGTTAGGTGTTAAATGAAAACTAAAATAAAGCATAATACCAGAAAATAATATTGTGAAAACGCCGCACCCTTTCGTCGGAACTCGGCTGATTTCCGTGACCCCGACAACACTCGAGTATGCCAAACGACACGTGCCACGTGATCATACCATCATCACGTGATTTTCGTTACATGGCAGGGATTACGTACAGGTCTCTGATGTAATCGCTGTTTGGAGGTTGGCATTCAACCTGTCTCGGAACAGGATATGTGAGTTTCGTAAAGTATCGGAGACGTTGGGCCCAGAAATGCGAAGTACGCAGTCACATTGGTCACATGATGTAATTTTAAACTTCTTAAGGTAGAAGACCAATAATTAGCACCAAGGAGCCAGCGGCGAAATTTAAAAAATGCCAGAAATTCCTAAACTGTGTTATATTTCCATTCCAAATATAAACATAAGCAATTTGTACGGTTTAGAATTTTGAATTCATGCATACTTATGAAAATATTTGACAAAAATGTTCAAAATTACCTCCTCTGCATAGGAATATAGAGTTAAAGGATATTTGTAAATTTTTGTATTTTCTTCTTGAAGCATAATCTTGAAATCCGGCACGGTGAATCAACTTATGTGAAGTGTATTTACAAGTGTGTGTAATTTGATGCATTTCGTATGGCTAGAAAGTGGTGTTTTTCATTATGGGTCTTCTACCTTAAGCCTTTCTTTCAACCCGTCGTGTGTCTTTATTAATCGTGCGTTTTAAAACGTACGATTTATAAATAAGAACGACGGGTTGTAAGAGAGGCTTAAAGAATTGTTCAGTCAATTCTTTGCTACGTGCTGTCTGCGTCGTGGTTGCCTCCACCGAAATCGTACGTTGCACGTGCGTGCATCGCACGTCTATGCCTCAGTTTTAGACATAGATCGCACGCAGGAGCACGTACGGCCGGTTGTAAGAGAGGTTTAACAACCGGTAGTATGTGCTCCTATATACATGCTGTCTGTGTCTAATAAATAGGCATAGTCGTGCGATGCTTTAGAAAAAAAATGCTAAAAAAAAACAAGAAATGTGAATTTTTGGTTTGACTCAGTTGAACCGAAATAACTAATTGTACAGATTTATATGCGTTTTTGTTTCAGTAATAACCAATGACTACTAGACAATCGTTTAAGAATAAAAAGGCGATGAAAGTAAATTCAGAAAGTTTATACAATCTGTTTAGGATTGGTACCTTTTTTCCATTGCGAAAACTTAAAATTCTGAAAAAAAAAAAGTTTTCTGGAATAAGCGATTGAAATATACTGAAAGGCAAAAGTAACTTTACACCTGACCTTCATTTGAATTTATCAAACCATAATCAGGTTGTGATATTTTTTTTTTTTTTTTTTTTTTTTGCATTATACATATTATACTCATGCCATTTTGCAAGAGAAATGTGGAATTATAGAGAGTGTTCACTCTTTCTTGACGCTGGTGTTACCACGGCAATCACAAAGTGGTCAAATTGAAAAATTAACCCTTTCCCAAACGGCCAAATTTTTGGGTGATCCACCTCAAAAACTGCCACAAATGACAAAATGGAAGATATTAAAGATGTGATTTGTGTGAAATATGGCATAGAAAATATTGAGACAAAGGAGAAACTGCTGGTTATCAGCAGTTTCTTCTTTTGTTTCAATGTTTTCCCAAGCCTTTTCTATAAGGGACGTCAAAACTAGGTCTTGTTTGGGAAAGGGTTAAGGTAAATTTTATTAGGTTGTCCATCTACCCATGCACTGCGCCGGAAGTTACGCGACTGTCTGACGAAACATTATGAAAGAAATTTATACAATAATTTCATGAATCTTGACAATCGCGGTAAAATGTTTGGTCTACTGTCCGGTTGTAGAAATATTTTAGATAGCGATACGGTTAACCAGAGTTTTCTTTTACGTGCACTGACGATCTTAAGTGAGTTCACGGACTATCTCTGATTTCATATATCAAGTCATTCGCTAGTCTGGTGTCAGACTCTGAATACTATTTATCAGATTGTCACAAGTCTAGTTATTCGCCAACGGAAATCCTTTACACTTCGAATATTTTTCTATCCGTTAATTTTGCAATAGTCATCTCAAACTTAGCACAGATAGTAGTTAAAATAATTCTAGTTGTTTTTTTTTCTTCGATTTTAAAACAAGGCTATATCGACATGTTTCTGGCTCTGCTATTTTCCCTTTTCCTTGTCAATAACATTTTCTCATATAACGGCTTCCCTTGATTTTTCGATTAGTTGCTAAGGGATTCCTGCTCAATATTCATTTAGATTAATTGTTTGTATTTTTGTACGAAAATAATGGCGGATGGATTAAGATATACACTCCTCAAAAGTTCTAATTGGCCACTTTTTAAAATCGTTTTACTAGAAAATGACTGAAACATAAAAACTGAAATTTTGACAATTGTTTATCTATTTAATAAAGATTTCGAAAAACTAAATTATAACGCCGATTGTTTTGTTTTGCATAAGTTATTGGTGAAAACGCGTTTTGGTCAAACGTGCACGCAAAACAAGTGCACTATTCAAGATTCTTAAATGTTAGATACATCATGTCGTAAACAGCCTAGAACATGGATAAAACAGAAAACATTACCAAAACCAAGTAACGCTGCTATGCTAGAGAGCTTGGAATGATCGAAATTGGCAGGTCAGTTATATGGGTATGTTGTCAATAATTTATTTGACCATTCTTTAGTTAACAGAACAAAAAGAATCTTCTTTTATGGTTTCTGGTGCCTTTGACAATAATTTTCATGTTGTTAGAATTTCCAGTCCTCGCAATTCTGCCTAAAGAGGGCTGTTCTAGGAAATTCCAAGAACCGGAAGTAGATATGTAAATATGACGCTTACAAAGCCGATGAACATCGGATACCCTTTCGGTGCTTTAGATTGTTAGACTCAATTGTAATCTGCATGAAAAAGTTGTCAGCACAATTTGTACGACCGGGGGCAAAATTACCCATTTTCCAGCCATTTCCAGGCATACCTGGAAACCATTCTTGTTAACAATGTCATTCCTGTGTCATTAATTGATAGGTAATCGCCGCATATTGACATCAAACCACATTCAAACACATTCATTGTCATTTAAAAGTTAAATTCTAGCACCATTAAGCATAATGGGTTGGACTGAAGAGATTTCAGACAACCACTCATAACGCAACATTTTGGACGATCTGTATCATGTTGTTACTCACGAATGGATAAAGATATCAAGGAAATACACCCTTGTCTGTGAAATAATCATTAGAAAGCAATGACAAGCCATGATGAATTTTGCCTGGAGAAAATAAGTAATTTGCCTCTGTTTGTGACTTTTCATTTGTAGGGGTGTTTATCTTATGCCATTGTTTTGATAATGTTTTGATATAAGAAGCTATTGAAATTTTGTGTAAATTATGATAAATGAATATGTCAGCTGGTGATATTAAAATGAATATGTTTTGAACAAAGTTGTAGTCTGTACTTCCCAAAATATGAGGTGGCCAATTAGAACTTTTGAGTAGTGTATAGTCGTGAAAATATGACAAATATGCTTTGAAGTTAAGAAAATAAATTTATTCTTAAACTTTAAAGTTACTTTTGCCTTTGAGTGTAGTTCATAAATACATACACTGTGAATATCTTTAGTGAACTAGCTTCATGCGATATTACATTCAGTTCCGAGCGTGGGCAGATTCCGTTCCCCATAGTACATGTATTTTCCCTATCTAATCTGTGAACCGAACTTTTTAGGCTGCTCCAATTTGGAAACTGAAGAGACGAATAAATGGGTGTAGATGAAGGTGGAATTAACCCTTTCCCAAACGACAAAAATTTTGGATGGTCCAATTTGAAAGCTGCTACAGACGGCAAAATTCATATTTTTAAGACAGAATCTGTGAAGAAGAAAGCACCGAAAAAATTGAGGCAAAAGGAGAAACTGCTGGTTATCAGCAGTTTCTTCTTTTGCCTCAATGTTTTCCCAAGCTATTTCTATTAGGGGCGTCAAAACCAGGTCTTGTTTGGGAAAGGGGTTAATGGATAAAATAGAACAGAAAAATATTGAAGCAAGCGAAAATAAAATGCAGATGATCCGGACTTTTTTCTCTTGATTCAATATTTTCTCAAGTTATTTCTTATAAAGTGGTCAGGTATTGTTTTAACCAATTCCCAAACAAGACCTAGTTCTGACGTGTCTAATAGAGGAAGTTTGAGAAATCACTGAGACAAAAAAGAAAATGTTGATGATCAGCATTTTCTCCTTCTGTCTCAATGTTTTCTGTGCTTTATCGTACACAAATCCTAGCTTTTACGGACATTCATTTTATCATCTGCACCATCATTCATACTGAAGTAATCTGAGTTTTCTCATATAACATATCAAAGAGCGAATTTCATCAGAGAAAACTCGGATTAATACTGAAGCAGTCTTGAATTTTGCTATTTGGGAAAGAGTTAAATCTAATGTTGATAAACATTTTTCAGTAACTTTCCAGTGCAATAAGGACGCCACTCATATGACAATGACTTTGACAGAGGAAAAGAATACTAACACCGCGTATAAAATTTTCGACACAGTTACTGACTCGGTCACTACTTGCGTGGGAACCACTTTTCAAATTAACTCAGTAGATTATCTTAAACTAGAAGTCGCTACTCTGTTATCCGACGGCAGTCCCGACAATGGTGCTTGCACAGTATCCGTAAGTATTCGATGGCTTACATTTTTCCAAATGGCAACTTTTTTACGACTGCTCCTATTTTTTGGATACTTCAGACGATCAAATGATTTAGACATCCCATTCGAGTGAAATAATTTTCATATCACATTTCTTCAGTTAGTTTTTCGGGAGTTTAACCCTCATTATGGGGTAAAAGATCTAAATATCTGACTTTCTATGTGAAGCTCAAAACGTTTTGATATCCTCCAGTATTTAAAAGCAGAGATGCAAATAATATGGTTGAAAGGCATTTTAAATTTGATATTTCTGTCCCAATCATATGTTGTGAGTACTCATTGCAATCGCCTCCTAAAGACGCGTCCAATGAGTACCCATAAACATAGGGTTTGATTAACAAAAAATTTCTTTTGTGCTTTAAAATGTCTTCACCCCTGTTATACTCCGTAAATATTTACCTGAACCTGTTGAATATGTAATGAGTAACAGTTACTGTAATGCGAAATAATCACTCTCCGACATATATTGACACGAGAAGCACGTGCAGAATACAAAGTCCCAGTGCTTACGGAAACTATTGACGCTGCTCGACAGTGAGGAGTGCTGGCCAGTATTGATTATTCCGTGTCACAATTATTCATTGCATATTCGTCGGGCCCAGGTCAATATTTACAGACTATACATAAAGCTCTGACAGACACGAGGGATAATCACGTGATACAACAATTTCAGAAAATCTTCAATAATTTTGTTTATTCGGGACCGATTTGGATTCGGTTTGAAGCAGAGAACGTGAACATACATCTCGCATTAGATGGGCGTGGTCGATTTTCGAAAAATCAACTTATAAAAAAGTTATTGGAGATCAACCAACGTTTTGGTTGATGTGAAATAACTTTTTTATCAGTTGATTTTTTTAAAAAAAAAAAGAAATCCACCACGTCTAGATTATTATCGGCATTTTCCCACATTATCTGCTTTAAACCGAATTCAAATTGGTCATGTATTGACAAAAATATTGATGATGTTCTGAAATTCCGAGTGACGTGATTAACCACCATGAATGACAAAGGCGGTTAAAACCAGATCTATTCCACTCTTATTTCATTTCTGATAAAAAGGAATTTGGACGGGATTTACGCGTCGACGCATATAGATCTATTTATGCGTCGACGCATATATTTAATAAACCTGCTCGCGTATGCGTCAACGCGTGAATTTACGCGTCACGCATAAAAATCATGCTTGCACGCTAAAATAAGACTTTTGACCCATTCGGTACGTCATATATTTCTGCTTCAGGTTGCAGATACTGTTGTGACCTATAAGGTTGTTCGATTCTCGGGAGACTTTATAAAGAGTTCCGACAAGTTGTACACCTTTTCTTGCGACTCTGCCAGTGCGAATGGGGAGGTAAAAACATCTGACGAAATTACCGTAACGTAAGTACAATTCGATCAAAATATCATAACACATGTTTACAAAATGTCCGTGAGCATACATTAAACAACAAAATACCAGACTCAAGACTATCACTGTTACATCGCGTTTTGTAATAAACCTGCAAAATGTAACAAGTATTACAAAACGCGATGCGAAGACATGAACTGTAATGAAAATACACTGAACAGATTTCCTAAACCGCCACATTTCAGAACAGATTTTTTTGGTATAAATGAAAAACGAAAAGCTCTTTTGAAACATATTTTGCACATTAGATTTTGCCGTCACTAGCTATCGAATTAACGCAATAAAGTCAAAATCTAAACAATAGCTTTTTGTGTGAAGAGGATTTTATATAAAACCGTTTTTGCACGTGTCGCACGATCACTGGTGGTGAACTCGGACAAAGCGAGGAACATTTTTCATGAACACAAGGTACAGATACTTCATGTTTAAATGCGCGTTTAAAAACCAGTTTTACTAGTTTGAGCATGTACACAACGATTTGCACGTGTTTATCCGCCCAAAACAATATGGACGAATCGGAGAGACACTTAGAGGCTATTGTCAGTTTTGTTATTTTATTTCTCTGACTGATTCTGAAGTTGGTATTACAATTCTTGGAGTAGAAGTTTTTTTCCGATGTGAAAATCGTAGTTAACGTTTTTTGAAGGGGACTTGTACGGTTTATTTATGATACCGTGAACATTTTCAATGGCTGTTCGAATTGCAATGACTTTTGTCCTAACAATAGAATGGGTTTTCGGTTAAATATGGATAAATCGTAGGTGTTGTTATAAAATTCCGTAACTGCAGCTTCAATAAAGTTGAGTTTGTGACGTTTTAGATTTACGCCGACGAAGCACTAGTGTTTGTCCGAAAAAACGTCACTAGGTCTATGTATACCGTAGTAGATAAAATTTATTCTTTTTCAAAGACGAATTAATGGTATACAATAATCATTTCCAAAACAATAGGCCTATCTGGTATTGCAGCCCCCAATTAGAAGGCTTTCAGTAATGACCACCATATAGATAGTGCTTCGTTTGCCCGTCCGTCCGTTTTTCTACCCGTCCGCCAATTTGTCTAGCTGACTGCTCTAGATGTCAAAATACATTGATTTTATATGTTGAGAAGTTAAAATGTGTGTACTAATTAAGAAAATATGAAAGAAAAATATTAAGAAAAAAGGAGCCAAATTATTTTCAGTATAGATCTATTCTTCTTTTGATTCAATGTTTACTATGCGCACTTCAACGTCAATTACACAAAACGTGGGAACGACGTCGTATTGTTTGGCGGCGATGTTATAAAGTCATGAAAACAGATCATGAGCGTAAACTTTTGTTTCAGGAGAAATGTAGTGAGACGTCTTTTTTTAACATTTTATCTTTAAGAAATATAAAATATTGAAACAAATGGATTTAATTATAGTAGCACAAATATACTCCCCGTCATAAGAAAGTAGCCACTTGTCTAATGCAAATGGTCGCCAATTTTAGGATTATTCATAAATGTACCGAAATAAATACAAGATATTGAAGCATGGCAAGTAAATCGAAAACAGTCGAATTACCCCATTAATTAGACTGTCTTCGATTTACTTGCCATGCTACAATTTTGAGACGATTCCAACACATCCAACGTCTACACGTGACGTCATTCCGACAAGACAACCATTATCGGGACGACTACCTGTGAAATCGACAGAAAAAGGCAAACGTTACAGATAGGCTAGATTGCTTCTTGAGTTGAGTTCTATCAGCAGTAGAGGCTGATTAACGGATTAGACCATCCGTTTCAGACGTCTTGCGATACCCATAGTCTTGCTACGATGTTATTGACAACATTACCTTCAGTGGGTTAGACAGCATCTATTGTTTTCTAAGGACAATTGCATAGCATGTATTAATACCAACGATGTTCACACTCGAAAATGTCTTGTAAAAGCGAATCTTATCCTTATCCACTTTCAGGAATTGTTACGGTAATAACAAGTATAGTAATACATTGACAATTATTGAAAGTAAAAGATTAAATGTGCATTTGTAAAATTTTATTCATGTACCGTATGCAGTCAAGGTGTTAATTGAAAAGGAAATGCACACAGTTAACTTTTCCCGTTAGTATACTTTAGAATGCATGCCCGTAGAAAGCAATTCCATATGGGCCCTGTCTGGGCCAGTGTCTAATATTGGGGGGGGGGGTGGCTAAATTAGATTTGCCATAAGTTTTAAATGTGAAATGATGAAAATTCGGCATTTTTGCCAACTATGGGGGGCGGCTCCAGAGTCCCCCTGTTCGTACGGGCCTGGGATGTGTGAAACAGTGGATCCTCCTTAGAATAAATGGTGATAATGGTAATGACAAACATTACAGTATAGATCTGGAAACGTTCATTTAGGCTTTTGCGACCAACATGGATCCAGATCAGACTTTGCATGTGCACTGTCTGATCAAGATCCATCTCGTTCTCATTTAATAGCTTATTCTCCACCTGTACCAAATTTAAGAAAGCATAACGAAAATCTTACCGGTGAAACTCCAAGGTAACGATAAAAATGATGATGATGATGATGATGATGATGATGATGATGATGATGATGATGATGATGATGATGATGATGATGATGATGATGATGATGATGATGATGATGATGATGATGATGATGATGATGATGATGATGATGTCATCTAATTGTCATCACCTGTCAGTAATTTATCTGAAAGGGGAGTTAGGCAGTACAAATTGATATATATTGAAACAAGTAGGCCTACCTGGTGCTCGAATTTGATGCCGGAAATCTATGGTTAGATGCTCAAATCAGTGCGATATTACCGAATAAATGTTTAAATGTGCCGTTAAGTCCAGCGCAATCGATTAATTTATCAAACATGTGGTCATAAAACACCGTAGCTGGAAAAGATAACATCGCAAACATGCTGTAACGTTGTCACGAAGAAACCGCACAATGATTTTCAATGACATGACACCAAAAACTGCCATTTACAGCCTTTATTTGTACATTTATATGTCTTTTTTGTTTACTTGCAATGCAAGTTGATAATCATAAACAGTGATATCGTACCATTTCGTTCGGGCGATTAAGATCAACCCACATGATCTCAATATGCGCTTTGTGCACTTGCAATCCGTTTATAACATTTGAAAATAATGATCGATAAAACTGATATTTTCGTGCGTATTATAAATCATATCTACATACCTTAGTAACTTCCATTTGAGTGCATCCTTTAAAAAAAGACGGAAAGAGAAGTAAAACAAAATACCACGTGTATTGTTTACAAAAATCCGGATGTGACATGAAGTATCTGTACCTTGTGTTCATGAAAAATGTTCCTCGCTTTGTCCGAGTTCACCACCAGTGACGATGTGTTGAGTTAAATTGCACAACATTTACTCAAGCATTAGTTAATTTTGATCCTACATGCCGATTTTGCAAAGAAAAAGCAACTCAATGGACCGGATATCCTTCAGTTATATGGTTCGTTTTGTGGGGCTTATCGAAAGCGACGTCAATATGAATAAGGCATGTACCCTTTTCAGTGATGTGTGCATATTTCAAAAGGTTATTTATGATATTGCCAAATACATTAACTGTTTTCCGATTGCATTCTGTATTGCGAATCTTATGGACATCAAACCGTGTGAAAGTGCACCACAGAGCATGGCCCTCAGAGTCCACCATACAAAACATTATTAGTTTACTTGTACATTTTCTGACCGATGACATGACTCTTGCACCAATTTAGCATGTCGGTAATGGATGTTTGACGCATGTAAGCTAAAAGAGAGAATTTAAAGTTTTGTTTACAAACTGCATTTTAGTGTTCTTTTAGCACGTATTATATTCCGTAGAACACCATAAAGCATTCAAAGGTGATGATATGCCGACATTGTTGTTAAATGCATCGGTTGTTTTCCTGTTGCTTCTTTCTTAAGAGTTATATGACCCCAAAAACCATGTCGAAGTGCACCAAAGATTATGACCCGTTCAGTCTACCATACAAATTATAATCATTCCATATGTACCTTTATTGTTGAAAGACATGGCTTATGAATCAGTTATGCATATCATTAATAGATCCTTGGCGCCTGCATGCTTCTGGTGAGGATGCAAAGCTATGTTTGTAAACTGGATTGTTTGTTCTAATAGCCTGTATTATATTTCGTAGAACACCATGAAATCATCCAAAAGTTAAGACTGACCGACATTTTTGTTAACAGTCAACAAATATCACTCAGATTTGATGCACAGATCAATTCCAATCGGAGAAATGCTCCAGTGTAATCACAGGACTTTACAATAAGTTTTGGCACAAATACCGGGCAACCGGAAGTGTGCCAAACATTCCTAGGCTACTGAGACGTTTGGAATGACAACCTAGTACTTCCCAGGTAGTTACAACTGAATGAGGGCTCGTTGTCAATCAGAGTAATTGACGTAGAGAGACGTCACATCCCTTACTTACAGTTTACCTTTCTGATGTGAAAATGTAGACGTGACAGTGACCCTTTTCAATTTGCAATTTAGTCATGTTATTGTCAAAGGGTCTTGATGAAATTTTGGCAGCTTCTGTGAAAATGGTCAATCTTTCTTATTTGAAACTTTCAAGCCCCTGTCTAAAATGTTATTTGAGTTATAAAAAGTTACATGCCATGGCGGTTTAGAAGATCTGTTCAGTTCTGTTCCCCTTGTTTACATAGGTAAAAGTTGCAACATGTGCAATTAAATCTTGGCCGGACTATAATGTTTTACATTATTATATTGCTACATTTCTTCGAAAAGCTCTTAACCACAGTTTCAAACGAACGGCAGTACCGACGTTATCGAAGAAATCGACATCAATCATGTCTTTTCATCGTTTAAATTATTTCGATGATCAATTAATCGTCGATTGTATATATTGTGAACGAGTGGGCTATCGCTATCAGCAAACTCTTTCATTTGACTTGACATTGCTGAATAACATCTATGATGCAGTAAACGACGTCAGAATATTACTACATCCACATGTTGACTGCAGCGATAGTTAAGATCTATTCATTAGGGGAATAAACTGCACAGCAAGTAAGCGATATAGACCATTCCGTGCTATGTTTGCAGTATTATTTGCATCCAAAAGTATTTTAGTGGGTAAGCGAGTTAGCTTGTGACAAAACGAGCTCCGTTATGCCTACCAAGGGAGTTAGGCGGATAATGCATAATATAAATGCACTATTTTATTAGGAAAACATAAAGTTTGACACACATTATAGCTCTAGTAGGCCTTTATACATTAAACGATGGATTTTTGGTGTGTAGCCTAAAGAATCCAAACATTCGGAAGCCCGCTATATTGAATTCAATGTGACCACATAAGTCATAATGAGCTATACTTCTCACACATCTGAACATATAGTGAGCAATTTCTTCCTTATTATGGACGATAATAATAACCATTTTTTTTATTCTTTGCGTGTATCTCAGTGTTTTAAGAGCCTACGGATCGAATGAAGTCATTTATGTTATGTATTTAGTTAGCTATCATAGGATCTAAGATGTCAGAGATGTCCGTTATCCCCTTGTGTCTTTGTTTATATCTCCCAAGTTCTAATGAACACAAGAACATATCCAAGGTCTATTCCGAACCTTTTCAGTACTATGTTCCCAATGAAGTCATTCATGTGTGAGTCTGAGTTGATGATTTTGAATTTCAAGACAGCCACGATTTGGCCAATTATCTTATCTATGTACTTTAAGGAGACATATGAGTATGGCGGATAAGTCGTGAAATCGTTTAAATTGTGATATAAGCAAAAACACAAACTAGTTAACAGATTCCTTAGAATGTGCAGCTGCAGTAAAATGTGATAGGAAACAGATTAATTGAACACATTACGATAGTTCAATCAATCTAGATCCAGAAAATAATCTTACAGTTCTGTCGATACTTTTCTCATTTCCTACAATGTCCCCTTTAGCAAGACGCATCGCATTGATTTTTTTTCGGAGATTGCTTCCGAGAGGTCGCACAGGGGATTTTAATCAAAGTACTGAAAGAACTGTTTTGAAGCAAATTTGTTAATAATGTAGGTCTGTCCAGAAGTAGAGTACTTTGATTAGGTACTTTGATTATCCATTTGAATACCTTGAATACTTTGGTTCCATGCTGCAGTTGTTGTATCTATTTTTAGCACAACCTTCATGCATATTTATCGTTTGTGTACATTAACAATATATAGATTTGAATATATTTCATAGTTCAGTAATCTTGACAGACCCATTTAAAAGGAAGGGCTTTGGACTGATCTTTGAACAACACTAAAGCAAATTACTACGTCGGTCTTTTCTTCTCTTAGAGACATGATTAATTGAATGCTTCATTTTCAGTCACACAATTCATTATCTACATATATAACTTCGGACTTACATATTGAATATTCGAATGAATGTTACCTCATTAATCTTTGCTTTTGATAGAACTACATGTATTTATAGTGAGGAGTACCGGAAGATGTTGTGTGGTATGCACAGAATGGTAAAGTGCAGAGAGAGGTGGCTGCATAGAGAAACAAATTTTGCAAAATTTGCTTCCCAAAAACGATACCCTCTGGAATTCATAACAGTTATGAATTCCAGAGGGTAGTCAGTGACTGAACTTCACAAGGATCGTTTTCCTTCTTGCGATGTGTATATAAAAAGAACAGTTAAATCGTGATCTTTTTCAATTCCATGACGTCGCGCACGGTATTGTGTCAATTTTCAAAAAACGCTAACCTCCCTGGATCACAACTGAATTTCGCAAGACCCATTTTCCTTCTCATAACTTTGTTATGTATCAAAATAACAGTAAAATCGCGATCTTTTTTCAAAATCATACTTTTGCAAAGTCGTAAGTTTGTATATTTACTAGAAAGACAGTTTATTCGTAAATTTGGCGAAAAAGCGCGTGTAACATGTAACATAAATGTACAAGTGCGACGGATATTTATTAACAGTTCAGCGGTTAGTTAACGTCAAGAACATGGAAAAAATTATGATAATTGAGATGCTGTAGAATTTGTTGAATTGACGCATTTTAGACGAAAACAGAACGAATCAATAATATAAGGAAAGACAAAAGACGGAAGCAGTGCAGTATTTCCTAAAGCATGGTGCTAGTTTTATAAAAGACTTTAGTTTATAAAAAAGCGTAAACATTAAAAACGCAAAACAACAGTCTTCGCAAAAAAAATATTTAATGAACATTACGCATTTTTTTGAATTGACGTTCGCTAGTTTGACGTTACCTTTTAGTGTAGTAATACCGTGTGCTTCGTCTTACAGAACCGGGAAAAACGTCATTGCTGTCGTGTGTTGTTGGTATCGGTGTTGTTTTTAGTTAGATTAAGTGCGTTTTCCATCTCTTTTCAAAAGTTGTGATCAAACATTCCACAACCGAAAAGGTTTGGACAAGTCTTAATCGGACGTTGCTTTAAGAAGTCAAATCAAATACTAATGGAGTTAATTTTTAAAGCTTAAAGCATAGAATTTCTTTTACAAAAATGGTGAGCATTTTTCATCTTTTTTCGATAGTGTTCCGCCTTTAACAAAGCTTTTTTGCAAAAAGCAACGGTTTGGTTTGGGAAAGGGTCACCTGTGTTTCGAAGTTCTGTGTGTTATTCACAAACCAATCTAATTCTAATTGTGTATTTTTAAAGATGTATTGTAACGTATTTTTTTCTTTAGAAAATCGACTTAGAAATGTTGGTTTGTACGGCCCCTGAACTCAGTATTCTTTCTTCTGCAGGACTATAGCGACTAATTTTTTGTCACCAGAAACTCTGTCGACCGCCAGCCAAGGAGACGTGGTATTTTCGTTACAGACTGCTGCTGGGGCCACCGCTCCAACGACTGTAGTTTTTGGTACCGATTACCAATTCCATGTCGCTCTCACGAGAACTGGCCAAGCTGGTGTGCCATTATTCCTGCAGTGCACTGGACTATGGGCCTCGGAAACGTCCGACTTCAGCACACAGGTGGAAGTGCTCACCAGCGAAGGGTACACATGTTCTGCTTAACCCATTACCACTCATAGTAGCTCTTTTTAACTCATAGGTTTTGAATAAACAATAGCTCTTTTTAACTCATTTTATTTTCAAACCTTAAAACAGCCTGGCAATCCTGTAAAATTTAAACTTTTCTTTAATATAATTTGATTTGTAAGTTTGTAGTTTGTAACTTTGATTTATTAGCTTTTAAGACAATTAAAGAAAATATGCATTTTTTCCTTTAGAAAAAGAGTAATTTGCATTTAAACATGACTGGGGTCTGAAAACTTTTTTTCAAATTGCTTGAAATTGCATGTGAATTTTGAGAGAATAATCTAAAGCAATAGCAAAAATATGCGGCAAATATGCTTGCTTGTGTAAGTATAACGTAATGTACACATCATCATTCTTTTAGAAGTACCGTTCTTTGCGTTAAAGATACACATTTACTGTTACTTACTTATTTTCTGGATAATTTACTGTAAAAATAACTGTACATAAATGAAATATGGCCTTTAATTTTCATCTGTGCCAAATGTCAGCTCTGTCTGATCTGTATTGGCTTAGATGACGACGGATTTTAAACCCAATATCACATCATTTCGTAAACACTATCTGGCAGATAATGCCCACTTTGAATATTTTACATATCTTTACACCGCTGCATGATTATCGATTTATGTCATTTGCTGTATGAATCTTGTATTCTGTCTTATAAAGTCTATAAACGGTGCGACAACATGCTAAAAGCCAACTTCTGTGGATTATAAGGGATTTGGGCCTACGGATACTAATGTCACTTTAAGTATACTTTCTGCGACCCTCAATGTACTTTTATACATATTTTTGAACTTACGCTGTTTTATTCTCATATATGTTTCAAAACTTCTGAACGAAACTCTAATTCCATCAGCAATTTCAGATGTGAGGCAATGTAAAATCGCAGTCAAAGCCAGGAAATATGAAATACCAAGACGTGAAGCCAAATCGTTCGTTTTAGTCTCATCTTCGTCCAAAAGTCGAATAACAGATTTAATTAACAGCATCGACCCATTCCCACACACTGGCGCTTGTTGACATCCCACAAGAAAATGCTTGGGAAAATATTGTGGGAAATGGAGACTTTCTTGCATTTTTTTTTTCATTTTTCCCCACAGTGTTTTTATACCAAAAATGGGAAGATTCTTACAATATCACCAACTTGAAATTTTCTGTAATATATATGCCTTTGTATTACTGCGCTAAGTATGTAATAGTCTGGTTCCCTGTCGCTCTATGTATTTTAGTACATCAGGCACTCACTAAACATGGCCGCCTCCAGTGGTGTAATTTAATTACAAAGATAAAGAGCAAAGTTCTTTAATTGTGTGAGCATGGAAGGGTCATTAGAAGAGTAGACAGGTTTCGGTATATTTTTAATTAATACTAGCAATAAAAGTTTTACATGACCTCAACGCTAACACGAAATAAAACGGTTTCAAATTATGTACATGAAAACTATATTAATGCAATTTGGATAAGTCTCTATCTGTAGTCCGGTTAGCTCAGTGGTAGTGCGTCTGACTTGGGTTCAAGAGGTCCAGGGATCGAATCCCACATTGGGTAAATGTTTTTCTTCTACTTTTTGTTTTAATACATTTTCTCAAACCAAACTATTCTTGAAATCACTAACACGGCCACCAATCCCTCTCATTCATTGCGAAATGCTATGAGCGAAATCTCAGAAGAGGGACTTCCGGCTATGAAGAAACGGGACCCATTTTGTGAATGTAAACACACGTTGTTACCTTAAATCGGTGATTTTGCCAGTTTTTGGCTGATTCTCAAAAATCGGGGAATTCTATTCGATGGTGAGTGTATTTAAACTTCTTTTAGAGTATGTCTCCTCGGCATGGTCTCACCGTGTTTGCTTCAAACTGATTTGTCATGCGATCACAGTGCTGTGTTTTGAAGATATGTCAAAATTGATCGAAAAATTATGGTTTAAATACTACTATTATTCCCTTCTATACAGGTCCCATAAGCTTAGAATGCTTTATCTTATATACATGTATATGGGTCATTTTCAAAAAATATGCACTTTTCAGTGGCGGTAAAGATAAAAATGAACAAGTTAATTTTATCTTTCTCTATACTTTATTTGTTGCTTATAACCTTTAAGAATATGTTTCAAATAATAAGCAGATGATATTCAAGCAATTTCTTTGAAAAAATAGAAAAAATGATAACTTTCACATGTCAGTGGTGTAACGTAGAAAAAAGGGCATCATAGAAAGATCAAAACGACCATACTGTGCACATTGATGATATGTATTCATACCAAGAACTTGAATTTTAGTTATAGAATATTTTTTGTTAATATTGAAATCCCCGGATGACAAAATTTCCAAAATTAACCTCTTAATCAAAAATAGTTTTCAACAGTAACACCAGTTACACCACTGACATCTTTAAACTATGTCAGAGGTGTAACGGTTTTAACTAAACCCTTGTTTTGTAATGATTTTGTACAATTTTATCTCGCAAAAGCATTATATCATTTCTTCAGAATGGCATAGAGATAAATTGCCATCACAAAGGAAGTACCTTCTAATAATGCTTTCGTAAAATACTGTTCTGAGCAATAATGTCAATGGTGTAACGAAATATAGTCAATGGTGTAACAAAAATAGCTATTTATGTTATATTCACGCTGCAATTTGTATATTTTCCAAATATTAGATAGTTACCTTTAAATATCACATACAAATTCTTTACTCCCCACGTATCAAATGCCCCAAAATACCATTTGTGTTACATGTTTATCGTTACTCCACTGACCGTTACACAACTGACGTATTCTTATTTTATCCAGTGATACTCAAAGTAATGAAAAATATCTCTTAATTTGATGACTTCATAGACCAGGAGTTTACATGACTTTCAAAACCTCCAAATCTCATTCAAATTCAACGTTCATGTATTATGTAAAACGGCGTTACACCAATGACATGATAAAAAAGTACGGCGTCAATCTCATCTACTGTTTTGCTCCTAGAGACAGCATTTAACTACTAGCATTAGATCCGCTGCTGTCGCATGTTTTTATAAAAGTGTTGTTTTAGGAAGCAGTAGTTATTTTTCAAATTCGTCTGTTCAGTTGAATAAGATCTGGCAAAACATGTTACCGTTACGCCACTGACGCGGCGAAATATACAACATATTTTCAGCTCATAAATCTTATATTACTTCCTATCTAGTCTCATTGGATACTGCTTTTACTAATTTTTGGCTCATTTAATTCAATCATGTAATTTTCATATGAGAAAGTTTAGTAGTTTTTCTGTATTTGCTTGTGAAAGTCAAAGGTACGGCGAAGTCACAGGCAATTTTGGTAATTTTTTCAGACATATGAGCACCAATTTCACTTTATCTGAAAAAATACGCTATTTTGCTATGGATAAATATTCTAAGACTAACAGTAACTATGTATACGAAAAAAGGCGAATCACAAAACTCAAAAGTAACCTTTTCATGTAGAAATCACAGAAAAGTGCACACTTTTTGAAATTGACCCATATATCCATTAAAATCCAATGATTTTCTGATAGAGAGAAAAAGCTATAAAAGCAATACGATATGAAGAAGAGAGATCAGCTATGAATAAAGGGGATTAGATATGAAGAAGATATAATACGCTATGAAGAAGAGCTCGGATATTCAAAGCGTCGGATTTTGACTCTTAACTTTGCCTTTTCGCTATAATATTCGCTCGGAAAGTGATACGAATTTATTGTTAATACTATTTCACATTAAAGTGACATTTCACAATTATTTTTACATAAATTTTACTTTCATTCTATCTGAAAGAGCATCTTTTCTTATGGAAATTCTGAAAATTTCAAGTCTAAATATTGAACCGTTTACGAGAAGTGTATATTTTTGTGCTAAAATTAGACAAATTGTTGTGGACAACAGTTCAGATTTATATAGAATTTGTCATTTCTGTCTCAACTTTAAAGGCCATTTTTCGCTTATAAATAACAACTTCAACAAACTGATAGCATTTCTGCGCATTCGAATAAACAATCTTTGCATCAAGAAATACTTTTAAAAAATGAAATAAATGTATTAAGGATTGTAAGATCAATCTAATTTCCAAATTAGCCTACTTCAAGACTTTTCAGTATACAATGTGGTTATATTTGGAATAAGGAAATAATTATGTAAATAACATAGGCCTGCACATGCGGACACCAATGTCATTGTAAACTATTTAGGCAAAACTTGGCAAACCGTACAAGAACCCTAAAATTTTAATAATTCTAAGCCTACACAAGATACATTGCACGTATTTTGAATAAAACAGATCTTATTTACATGTTTTTAGCGGCCAGGCGAGCTATTGTCATTGCGTTGTGTCCGTCATGCGTCCGTCCGTCAGTTATTAGCGAGCCGGGACTTTATGTCCGGGGAGCTAATGTCACCGCCCTAGTGTCGGCGTCGGCGTCAGCGTCAGCGTCGGCGTCAGCGTCGGCGTCAGCGTCGCGTCTTCAAAAACTTTAACCTGGTCTATATCTCAGCCGCTATTAGAGATACAGCCTTGATATTTCATACATAGATACATCTCGACAAGACCTTTCACTTGGGACCATGACCTTTGACCTAGTGACCTTGACCTTGGAGTTTGACCTACTTTTGAAAAACTTTAACCTGGCCTATATCTCAGGCACTATTAGAGATACAGCCTTGATATTCCATACATAGATACATCTTGACAAGACCTTTCATTTGGGACCATTACCCTTGACCTTGTGACCTTGACCTTAGAGTTTGACCTACTTTTTTTAAAAAAAATGCTGTTTTTGTGACAAGCTCCCGTATAGGCGAGCTACGTTGTCCGCGGACAACTCTTGTTTTTTTTTTTTTCTTGTATTCACTGTAGAGGCCACATTTTTTGTCCGATAAATCTAAAAGTTGGTCAGAATTAGGTTATTTCCTCTTAGACCCCCCCCCCCCCCCCACACACACACACATACACACGACAGCCTCCGGCAGTCGTCCTTAGACGCAAAAAGCAAAATTTATAAACGGGGAACGGTTGACTATAAATCCAATAAAATAACCATCTTACCGGCTATTAACGAATTCATTCAATTTCATTATTTTTGTTCCACTTTAAACTTCGCTTTATTACTGTATATTGAATGCACGTGCGCCTTATCGCTGTATATTGAATGTACGTGCGACGTCATTGTTTTTTCCGCATGTTTTAGGAGCCTCGTTTTGATAATGTCGATTTGTTACTATTTTTAGTAACAATTCTCATCTATACAACATTAATTTCCCATAAACCCGTTGTTTGCCCCCGGAAGTTAATCCGAGTCTTCTCTGATGAAAATTCGCTCTTTGATATTTGGATGTCGCTATTTACATCAAAGCGCAGTCCCATTCAAAAACAAAAGGAAATTCCGACGCAAGTTATGTCGCTGTGTCGGACTTTTCTTTTGTTTTTGAATGGGACAGCGCTCTTTTGGAAATAGCCACATTCAAATATCAACAAGCGAATTTTCATCAGAGAAGATTCGGATTACCGGAAGTGTTCTGCGGGTACGGACTAAACATTGAAAGGACTCAATCGTCCTGTTGAAAATGCAGACGAGTTCGCATTGGATCAACTGTGGTCAAAAATTAGGTCACAGGGTCAAGTTTTAGAAAAACCTTGTATGCACTCTAGAGGCCACATTTGTTGTCCGATTAACCTGAAATTCGGTCAGAATGGTCGTCTTAATAAAATTTAGTACATATTTAAAATTGGGTTAACTGGGTCATAAACTAGGTCACATTTCTGAAAAAACTTGTATGCTTTCTAAAAGGCCACATTATTTTTCCGATTAACCTGAAATTTTGTCAGAATGGTTGTCTTGATTAAATATCAGATAAGTTTGAAATTGGGTCAACTGGGGTCAAAAACTAGGTCACAGGGTCAAATCAGAGAACATTGTATACACTGTAGATGCCACATTTTTGCCTGGTCAATCTGAAATGTAGTCAGAATGATTGTCTTAATAAAATATAGTACAAGATCAAATTTGGGTCAAGTTTGGTAAAAAACTAGGTCACGGGATCAAATATCATAAAATCCGTGTATGCTCTTTAGAGGCCACATTTTTTGTCCAATAAACCAGAAGCTTTGTCATGATGATTTAAATGATGAAATCTCCGACGAGTATAACATTGGGTTAACTGGGGTAAAAAATCAGGTCACGGGGACAAATCTTGAAAAAACCTTGTATGCATTCTAGAGACCCCATTTATAGGGTTATTCTTTTATTGAAGCCAGTAGAGCGATGCAGTCCCTCTTGTGCCTCTTGTTCCATCATCCTTTTCTGATTATATTTTAATACCGATTCTAAAATCCCAAGTTTTACACTATTTGGTAATAAATCTCCGAATGGGTTAAAGTCTTTCAAAATGTTTTCACTAGAACTGGCAAAGTCTGCTTCCTAAACAGGAGAATGTCATTTGGTGTGGTCAAGGTCATTTAGCCTATTTCATGACAAAATTTAGACTGGTCCAATTTGAAAGATTTGTGTATAATATCAAAATTCCGACAATAGCCAGAACAGTCCTATGCACCTGTAAGTTAACGGTTGGCATTAAATACATGTTCAAACTGCATAACAATAAATATCGTTCTATCTAATGATTTGATTTTTCAAATGTAAATTTGTAAAAAAAATATTGGAATTTCTGTCTTTAATTCTTCCTAAACGCATAACCATTCAGTATATGTGAGTGACAAGAAAGAATTATGAAGTCCGCGCTTCTTCATAGCTTGGTCCCCTTTATTCATAGCTACCATCGCTTCTTCATAGCTTACTGCTCTTCTTCATTGTTTACTTGTTTTTCTCATAATTAAACAAAGGTTTTCAAAATCGTACGTGCGGAATACTAAAAAAGACCATAAAATAGTAAACTGAACATGTCTCATTCGAAAAATGCATATGATAGCGCCGTAGGAGTCGTTTATGTGTCGTTTATGTTTCGTTTTGTTTGTAAACATAAGTGTGTGCACTCACTTCGAAAGTAATTGCAAGTTTACTTGGTAAGCTAGAACAAAGGGCTTTGGCAATATAACACATCATTCATTACCCCATCGAATAGCATTCTCCGATTTTTGAGATTCAACCCATAAGTACCAAAATAACCGATTTAAAGTAACAACGTGTGTTTACGTGTTTATGTTGACCTACTTTAATAATACATTAACCTGGCCTATATTTCATGTCATTTTACATATACAGCCTTGATATTTCACACGTGGTCACTTCCAACCAAGATATTTCACTTTTGACCATGACCTTGGACCTTGAACTTGGAGTTTGACCTACTTTTAAAAAACTTTAACTAGGCCTATATCTCATGTCCTGTTACCTATACAGTCTCAATATTTTACACATGGACACCTCCTACCAAGACCTTTCACATTTGACCATGACCTTGGCCTGTATGACCTTGACCTTTGATTTTTACATACTTTTAGAAATCTTTAACCTAGCCTTTATCTTATGTCCTAATACACCTACAACCTTGATATTTCACACATAGACACCTACCAAGACCTTTCACATTTGACCATGACCTTGAATATTGCAACCTTGACCCTGGAGTTTGACCTACTTTTAAAAAGACTGAAACCAGGCATATATATATCATGTCCTTTTACACCTACAGCCTTGATATTTCACACATGGACACCTCCAACCAAGACCTTTCACATTTGACCATGACCTTGACCTTGGCATTTGACCTACTTTTAAAAACTTTAACCTGGCCTATGTTTCATTTTACTTTTACATATACAGCTTTGATATTTCACACATAGACACCTCCTACCAAGATCTTTCATATTTGACCATGACCTTGGACCTTGTTAACTTGACCTTGGACTTTGACCTACATCAAATGTAGGCCCTTGAGGGGACATATATGTTTTACAAACATCTCTTGTTTACTATCATGTTGCAGATGCTTACCAACGACACCAGTTTTGAATCCAATAGCCCTAGCAAGCGTGTTCGCAGTTACTCCTACTCCTACGCTCACTTCAACAAGCGTAGAGGCTAAAACAGGTGGGTACAATAGTACCGGCCGAAAATGACAGTGACGTAGGCTAATGTTTACTACTTGACAACCAATCAACTCTGTTTGTATTTGTAACGGTGCAAATCAGACAAATTGATTGGTTTTGTAGCAGTAAACATCAGCCTACGTCACTGTCATTTTCGGCTGGGACTATTGTAAGCTCTTTAACATACGAGAAACAAAACACGATGCATTTTGTGATAAAGATAGACTGGGTTTAGGGTTACTGGTATATGATTAACTGTCGGTTTTATTATTATAAAAAAAAGCTTGTAAATGGAGCTTGAACCACGTCGTAGTTGCGAGGATTTAGAATAACACCGATGAAATATCTGTGTTTGACCGTAATTACGTCACGGTTTACTTGATAAAGTCGAACCCTATTGACCTGTCAAAATTCGACAGATTACCTAACCCTAACGAAAATATAAATGATTTATTGTGTTATTACAGATTTCATTTCACATGGCGCAGCTTTTGCTTTTGTTATCAAAAGTTACACGCATTTGTATTTTTAGATAACAATTCAGTAATATGTTCTTGTAAACCTGTTGTATCTGTGTAAAGATGACGAGAATTGACCTGGCAGAGCATTACATTCGATTAGCATGGGCTGCTCTGCCAGGTCATTTATCGTGAGGTATACTATGATACAAGTCTTTTTGAAGAATGTTGTGCTATATGCGACATATTTTGAATACAGGTCAGTGTCGGGTCAAATGAAATCCGTAATACACTATATAGAAGCCAAATACTGATTAAGGTTTACGAACTGAGAATGAAATGCAGAGCCAGGGGCGAAATTTGAGAGGTGCCAGTAATTCCTAAACTGGGTTACTTTTCCATTCCAAATACAAACATAATTATTTTTTATGGTTCAGAATTTTGAATTAATGCATACTTATGGAACTATTTGACAAAAATGTTCAAAATTACCTCCCTTGCATATGAATGTAGAGTAAAATAATATTTGTAAATTATTTTCCTCTTGAAGCATAATCTTGAAATCTGGCACGGTGAATCAACTTATGTGAAGTGTATTTACAAATGTGTGTATTGTTTAGCAAGATTAACCCGGTACATCTGCATATGTAATGACCCCACTTCGGCAATGTTTTGTTAAGACACTCAACTAACGGACTTTGCGCACGAAAATTAATCAGTATCAGTTTAATGTTGTCCGACAATAATTTGGTGCATTTCGTATGGCTAGAAAGTGGTGTTTTCATTCTCAGTTCGTAAACCTTTACAGCAACAGCCGATACTCCAGTAAGTGCACTTTCCCAAACAAGCCCCATGTTTTGACAACCCTTAAGGAAAAGGCTAGGGAAAACATTGAGGCAAAAGAAGAAAATGCTGGTGACCAGCATTTTCTCCTTTTGCCTCAATATTTTCCATGCAATATTGTACTGAACTTTTATCCTATCAACATCCTATTTTCTATCTGCAACACCTTTCAAACAGGACATTGTCAAAATTCTTGCCATTTGGGAAAGGGTTAGGCTTACTAGAGCATTACATAATTAAAATCCTACCTTTGGGCAAAATAGACAGAAATAGCTGTCGCAAGACTATGGTTAGTCAAACAATATAGGGAACGATTTTTATGCTCCCCGAAGGGAGAGCATATAGTCGCCGCTTTGTCTGTCCGTCCGTCCGTCATTCCGTCCGTCCGTCCGTCTGTCCGTCCGAAGCGATTTCTCCATAACCCTTGGGCCAAATCAAATGAAACTTACCATGTGAACTTCCTATGACAAAATGCCGATGTACTTTTCCCGGTTTTTGGAATTGAGGCCTCGTCATGGGAAAAGCGGACTTAAGGTAAAATACGGTTTTCTCTAATTTCTCCTAGTCTAATGGTCAGAATTTGATGAAATTTCATATTTGAGTAGCAAATCAGATGCCCTTGACAATAAAGTGCTCTCCATGGCATACATTTATTGTGACAATGCCTTATTCGGGGAGCATTGTCCGTCTCTGACGGCCCTTGTATCAAGTTAACCGTGACGCAATTTCGGACAAACAAATAGAATTTCGTGGGTGTTGTCATAAAATCTCGTAACTACGGCTTGATTCAAGCCGTAGTTACGAGATTTTATAACAATACCGACGGTTTATCAAAACATAACGGTAAACCAAATCTATTTTAGCAAAATAATCATTGCTTTTTCAGGGTCATTTTTAACAATGTTATATTGGTTTAGCGGTAAAACTGTATTGTACAGAATTTAATGCGGATATAGTGGAAAATAAGATTTATCGTATATTGGGAAACAAAATTGTATACTTTCTTTTGGCTTTCGGTATTATCTAAATCGGCCTGCAAAGAATAATTTCAAATAGTTTTTGGCATTTTATATTTGTAGAGAATCTATTGTTATAAGAAATTACATTTAATATTTTTGTATGTCATTTCAGGTTTATTTGCTATGCCAATCCTTGCATCTGGATCGAAGACAATCTACTTTAGATTCATGTATAAGCTGAACTGTTATTTCACGGACGAGGCCAAATGCTTTAATCCAACCGTGAGTTATTACACGGAGTATAATCACGTGACTCAGAATTTCCGATAGTCTTCTATATCTTTTTTAAAACTTGAACAATTCAAATACGGTTTGAAGCAGAGAATGTGAGAAAATGCCAGGAATACGCTGGGCGTGTTGGATTTTTGAAAAATCAAATGATAAAAAGTTATTGAAGATAAACCAAAATTTTGGTTTATCTTCAATAACTTATTATCAGTTGATTTTTCAAAAGTCAATCACGCCCATGTAATGTGTGACGTCTGTCCACATTCCCTGCTTCAAACCGAAATCAATTCGGTCCAGTATTATTTTACAAAGTGATTGAAGATTTTCTGAAAATATTGTATCACGTGATTATCAACCGCGTATTTAATTAGTCTACAACTCTTACCACGTAACACAACATCTTAACCCATTCCCAAAAATAGGCTTGTTAAAATTGAAAAGTGTTGCAGATGCCCATTTCAAGTCGATAAAATTGTGAAAATATTTTCATTTTGGGTTAGAATACATTTTGGAAAGTGAAGATGCAATTCCTTCACTTTCAATAATGTTTTCAACAGCCTTTTCTTCAAACTCCACACAGCGACAATGCCTTACATTATCACTGCAAGCATATAAATCACGTGACCATGGTGAATGTCACGTGATATCGTAAAAATGGCGGAAATTTATTTACATTTCTGAAATCATTTTTTTAAATCCAATTATATTTTTTTATTTGGATTCACATCTGACACCTCATATTCTTAAAACATCACGTAAAGCATGTTTACTTAAAAAATCAAAATAAAAAAGATTCAATGACATGAAATCTTGGTAACTCAAGCTGTGCTGGCAGAGGTCTCCCCAATCCAAATTCAGGGGAGATAAATGCGAAGGAGATTGCCTTTTCTTGTGAGGGAGTCAAATGGTGTCACTGTACAGTTCCTATATAATAATTGTATGACGTATTTGAAAGAAAAAAAAAGATTTGAAACAAAAAGGAGGGGAATAGCCAGAGATTTTCTGGATTTGACGGAATTTTAAACAACACCTGATACAAAAAGTATTGACGACCATTTAAAAGCTTTGTTGATCTTCAATAACTTTTTAATGTAAGTTTGGAGAGCAGCCATGTGACTTACAAACATTTTGTTTATTCTGCGGCACCAAATTCCCATGCTACAATTTTCATCAATTTTTTAAAGGGAAAAATTCTCGTTTTTGTGATGGTGATTGTAAAATGAAGTATTTTATTGTTCTAATGCCATAAAATTTTAAATTTTATTTGTAAATATGGATACTTTTGTCATAATTAGGCTAAAAAGGGTGGATGCGGTAAGATAAAGTCAAATATTTGTTCACTTGCGTGGTAAGGTATGCTGATTTTTTGTGTAAAAATAGCTCATGGTATTACATGTATCTTCAAAATATCCAAAAACGAAAAAAATATTAATTGGGTAATTTTTTGGCAAATTGCAAAAAAAAGTTGCAAATTTTTCTAAAAAAATGTGATTTTTCACCTTTTCCCATTATCATTCCGAGAAAATGGTTTAAAAATATTTCTTTCAATCATTTCATCACATTTGTGCATATGTTAAATATTGATATAACATTTTGAAATTACTTATTCAGAATAATTTGCTATATGACTTTAAAGAATAAGGGTAATTTTGCGAAAATGGTCATTACTGGTCAAGAGCAGATAACTCTGACACGAAAACGAGTCAGGAAACTTACCCTGAATCTTTTTAATTTTGTTCAAGAAATGTTACTTTACAAAATATGTGCAAATATGGGGCCTAAACAAAAATTCATTGGCCGGATTAAAAGTACCCCCCCCCCCCCCCCGAGCCCAAACTTACTTTGAGCGAATGTGTTGTTGACTATTTTCAGCAACACTGCACTGCAAGACGAAGACGTTCAACTGAAGAACACGTGCAGAACGGAACTCTCGAGTTTGGCGTTCAGGTCTCATTTGGAGGGAGCGGATCCACTTCCGGTCTGGGTATGTACATTTGGACTAGGGGCCGAATTGCCCAACGACTCTTAATCGATTGTTTGATAAGTTACTTTCAGCTAGGAAGCTTGCCAAAACACTACCTATCTGATATAGGCATCATGGGGTAGTGTTATAATGTCGAACTACTTTCAATACACCAGAGCCTATTAGTTGGGGGAGCTTATCAAAAAATACTTCACTTTATGATACAAGCACCACATTTAGCACAAATGTTCCTCCATTTTGAAAACAAATGGTATCCACGATGAGAATGAATACGGGTGCCATTTTCCAAGATGACCTCCATCGGTAACAGGTATAAAAATCAGAAAAAAAATCCAAAAAATACTTCGTTTGAGAAACAAGCACAACATTTGGCTCGAATGTGTTTAAGAGTAGGCTATACTCTTTTCAAAAGATGTGGTATCCACCATGAAAAACCAACATGGCACCCATGTTTTATGATGGCTGCCATATCTCTAGGTAAAGAAAATCAAGAAAATCCTTCGCTGAGTAAATTATCTTCAAAACATATGGTATCCACCATGAAAACACATCATAACAGCCATTTCTTACAAGATGGTCGCCATTTCTTTAGAAGAAAAATTATGGAAAATCCTTAACTTTAAAATACAATAACCAAATTTGGCACAAATGTTTCTCAGAATGCAATGTCTTCATACAAGCATGGTAACCGTCACGAAAACCAATATTGTAATTGTCTTTCAAGATGGTCGCCATTTCTATAACTCAAAATGTTGGAAAATGCTTCTCTTTGTGATATGAGCACCAAATTTTGCAAACATACTCATATTCCTCAGAGTATACCATTTTTAGAAATAATTGGGTCCAGGACCAGCCCATTGAATGTTTATATCGCGTAGAATCTACTATACAGACTCTATCTGGCTAAGTGTTCACTAGCAGTTCATTGGAGACGGGGGTGTGGCTATGTATAGACGCCTCATAAACTAGCCGGCAGAGAGTTTATGCGAAATATAACGGCGAGATTTAAAAATATACTGCAATTTCATTGGTCCAAAAAGTAGGTCGAACACTAAATGTGGGTTCAACCTTGGCCAGCGAAGATGTCCGGCATTTTTCTATCAAAGGTACCAAAAGAGATTTTGTTAAAGTAAAATGGAGACTCTTTACATGTACATGTAAATACAGTTGACACTCGAAGTCGACCGCCAAAATACATCGACATATCCGGAGTTCTAATCATCCGATTTTGTTCGATTTCTTTATAAATAACATTTGACAATTTTAGATGCCAGTCAAATGCGTCCATAATTGAAATAAAGTAGGAGAATGAAAGAAAATGCTCGAAACAATGCTACAGTATTACTCTTTCTTTTCCCAAGAAAATAATTCAATGTGTGATTATAAGAATGCATTATAGTATAAAACAGCATTTACACACATTCAATAAGACCAACGAAGCAATTGTAGTGTTTTATAGCGTTAAAATTTGCACTTTTTGAGAAAAAATTCAAATTCTACATAATAGAATTTGAAAATAAACCTCTCTCAATGTATTCAGCAATATGTTCTGATAATGATTCAAGAAGAATATATAGGTAATATATAGGTCGTCGTTCTTATAAGTCAATTACAGCATTTTTTATCGTTTACACGTGAATAAAATGATGCAACAATGTGGTAAATACATCCTTACTTACAACTTTCTTGCTCTAAATCATTGATTTCTTTTTTGAGAGAAGCAGGTTCGCATGTATAATAACAAATGCTCTTTAACAGTCAAAAAAATGAAATAAAATGGTGAATTGTTATGACATTACAATTATTGTCGAAAATCTGAGAGCGAAACTTTTATAGTGGATCTACGAAACATTAAAGTTCTATGGTAATAACCGAGTGTTCTGAATAATTGTAGTATTGTCTCTTAAGAAGAAATTCGATTTATCAAATGTTGACAGAACGAGTGTCAATTGTAACGTTTATTCGACGTATTTTAGGCGGTGACAAAGGATCTACAGACACGATATCGGAAAAGGAATGCGAGGTGGTCACCAGTTTCTGGGTGGTGTCGATCGTCCTAGGTATCCTGCTGTTGATAGTCCTGGTGTTCGCGGTCATGCTCTTCTTCAGGCTGAAGCTGGAGCGCAGGAGCAAACTGGTGGACGACCGATCCGGGATCAGTAACCCTAACTTTTAAGACCTGATCAATACCACAGGCGTCCGTAATTTGAGCCTTGGCACCATCTAGACTATTCTTTATCACAAGGCATTTTTCTACGGTCAATCTGATCGTCATCCCTCTATCACAAAAACGGTGGAACTTTTTTCAAATTAACAGATAATCTATCTAATCTTTCGTTAACCGAGAGCCAACATATTTTTCTTCAAAGAAAATGCAATTGTTTGGGTAACGAAGTCTGACTGCTACAATGGCTCAAAGTTGAAATTTCCATTATCTGTTAATTTGAAAAAGTTCCGATCAGATTGAGTTCGTAGAAAATGCCTTGTGATAAAGAATAGTCTAGATGGTGCCAAGACTCAAATTACGGACGCCTGTGATCAATACCAGAGGCCCGTATTATCAACGATCTTACGACCACGATTTTGCACGGACTGTGTAAGAAGACATTTGATTTCACGAGAAATCAGATTGGACCTATCAGGTGTGTTGTTGCAAGTAATTGCACAAAAATTAATCGTACGATCGTTGATAATACGGGCCCCAGAGGCGCGTTCCTTAGAGCGTGTTTTTTTAGGTTTCTTAAGATGTTTTAGATTTAAAGCGATTTTAAGAAGGTGATTCTGAAAAAGGTGTTATGAATGATCCATGCTTTGTACAAATGACGTCGTGATGACGTCATTTGTATAAAGTATGGAGCATTCGGAACTCCGCGGTTTATGAATTACGGAGCATTCGGAGCAACTCGGTCTTTCTACAGGGTTGACCGAGGGATTCCGTAAGAAGTGTAAAGCAATGGTGTCTCCCATTGAGCGTCTTTAAAAAATAGTTCATAAGAACGCCTTATTCTTTTAAAATATCTTCAGAAATCCCAAGATATATTAAGAAATCTCGCTTTAAAGAACGCACATCTGATCACATACACCATTTCGGGTCCACAACACGACTGGAGCACGTCTAAAAACAGGGGACCCGTGCAGTATAATTTTTGTCTTGGTGTGGTACGCGATATGGACGTGAAATAGTATGTTACCGGACCTTAAGGCCTGATCACATACACCCTTTCGCGTACATATCACGACAGGTGCACATGTAAAACAGGGGACCCGTGCAGTATAATTTTTATCTTGATATGGATGCGAAATAGTATGTTACCGGACCTTAAGGCCTGACCACATACACCATTCCGCGTCCACGTCACGATTGGAGCACTTATTAAACAGGGGATCCGTTCAGAATATTTTTTTGGCGTGATATGGACGTGAAATAGTATGTTACCGGACCTTAAGGCCTGATCACGTACACCATTCCGCGTCCACATAACGGCTATATCACGTCTAAAAGAGGGGACCCATGCAGTATAATTTTTGACGTGATATGGACATACACAATTCCGCGTCTACATCAAGGCCAGAACACGTCTAAAACAGGGGACCCATGCAGTATATTTTTTAACGTGAAGTGGACGCGATAAGGACGCAGAATCGTATGTGACCGGGCCTCAAACAATTTATGACACGACAGTTATTAAACCTTTTCCTTAACCCGTTACCATAATAACGTCTCCTTTTAACACCCCACAAGATAATGATTTTGGAAAACATTGTGGAAAATGAAGAAATTGCTTGTGACAAGCAATTTCTACATTTCCAAAAATGTTTTCTACATTAAAAGACAAAAACATGTAAAGTTCAATTTACCTGATTTACCTTCTGCAACATCTTTGAATTTGGATCAGTCTTAATTCCTGCTGATTGGTAACGGGTTAAGGCATTATTTTGACACCCCGACAAGAAATTCTGGGAAAACATCGAAGCAATAGAAGAAAATGCTGTTAACAATATTTTCTTCTTTTGACTCAAAATATGATTATATGACAAATTTCATATTAATTAACATCTATTTCGAGGTTTAAGACAGCTTTCGAATCGGAAGTGTCTAAATATTGGTCATTTGGGAAATGGTTAAGACATTTCCATGTACAAAATAATTGCAGACGACCAAAAGTTCTGAAAACTGACAAAATATGCGTGTGGTATAATGAGAAAACTCTGAGGGAAATGGAAAGAATACTGATAATCAAATAGGATGCTATATGAAGGACGTTAAAACCTGTCAGATCGATAATTATACATGTACATGTATATTGTCGATGCCTTTTCAACAAAAACCTCGTAACTGCAGCTTATTTTAAGCTGCAGTTACGAGGTTTTTGTTGAAAAGCGACTTTATTTCCTTTACATAAAATTTAAAGCGGCCACTTTATTTTTTTGCACTTTTAAGAAATCAATTACACTTTAATTAGAATTAATATTACTTCTCTGGGTAGGCTTGTCGTTTAACTATTTTTGTCTTGAAAATGACCTGTTACCATGTTACAGAAACAGAAAGTTTTTAACATCGATATATTAATATTACATGGACTAGCTGTTTTGCAAAATGAAATCGTAATTAGGTCTTCCTTTTCCCGAATATCTAGTACTGGATATATACGTGTAGTTAGAAAAGATTGCAAAAAAAGAATCAAATGCTGCAAATAAGCATTTACTCATTTTTCTTCAAAGTTTTTATGCTATAGTGTGGGAATTTTCAATGCGAATTCATGTTAGTTATGTTATCTGCAGCTTCTTTCAATTTGGATCAGCCTAAGATGTTGTGGTTTGGGAAAAGGCTAATTTTAGGAATTGAAAAGCCCAACAGTTTTCATCGCAGAGTACTATTTTCGATTTCAGTACTTTGATATATTACAGGCCCGTAGGAACAGGGGCTAAGGGGGCTAAGCCTCCCCCCCCAAAGTTGGCCAAAAATGTCAAATTTTCCATATTTTATGGTCATTGAAAATTCAATGGAAATCCAATTTAGCCCCCTCCAATATTCTGACACTGGGGCTTTAGCCATCCCAATAACAAATTGCTTCCTACGGGCCTGTATTAAAAACACTTCTTACGTTGTACGCTTGTAAAAAATACTAAACTTACTTATTACATCGTATGTTTGTTAAAAATAATATTTAAAAGTTACTTTTTGAATTGTATGTTTGTCAAAAAAAATACGAAAAACTTGTTAAATTGTATGTTTGTAAACAAGTATGAAAATGATAGAAACATTGCATTTGTATAAATGAAGATTAGTAAGTACGTTGCTTTTCATCGAAAACATCGCAACTGCAGCTTGTTTTTAGCTGCAGTTACAAGGTTTTCGTTGAAAAGCAGAACATATTTTGATGCACATAGCTCCACTGTGAGATTGTTTACCCAAGTTTACGAAAAGAGTCGATAAAATACGAGAAGTCAATGTCATGTGTCATGCAGACGATTTCCTAGAAACCAGAATTTCGTCGCTTTTCAACGAAAACCTCGTAACTGCAGCTTGTTTTAAGCTGCAGTTTCGAGGTTTTCGTTTAAAAGCAGCGATTTTCTCGTCTCCCGTCTTGATCTACTCATTCTTCGCCAATATACGTCAAAGTCATGGATCATTTTGGAAAAGTGGACATTTTGAACAATTATCAAATGTAAATCAAATCAAATACAAGAAGACTTTTTGATCATAGGCATTTCTAATTTGAACGCTTCCGAATGTTTGAATTCGGATTTAAAATATATGTAATTGAAAACAGGAGACTGTCAGAATCATGTTATTTTGACACTAAGGTTAGACATCTCATAGCTGGGCAGATCGCTGCTTTTCAACGAAACCTTCCTAAGCTGCAGTGAGAAGGGTTTTGTTAAAAAGCGACACTATTTTCCTTTTTATTTTCCTTGTTGTTGCCGTTGTTATCGATATTGTATTTCTCGAAATGATGAAAGTTTGTTGTGGAATCATATAAAAAAGTGTACCATTTTAAAGACGAAAAATCCTACAGATAACATTTTTGAAACATTTTTGGTTATCCAATTGGTTAGTACAATTCACCCATTCTTAAGGAAAAAAATAAAAAAGATGATATGTTGTTTATATCATGTTTACAAACTATTTTTAAAGGAATTTATATTTCTATACTTTTGACACCATATTCATTTTTCGAAATTTCATATATATACTCAAAAGAAAAAGTTTAGTCAGTATTTAGTCCATTATTAGGCCGAAATACAACATTTCAGTGTAGAATTTCACACAATACTTGTTCAATTGACGCATAACAAATATCTACCAGTAATGTTGCTAAATTTAATTTTTTGGGTTCGCACTAAAAGAATTTCAAAATGCGACAGGTGCACTTGCTGCAGTTAAGGCGTAATGCTTTTTCATAAACAAATGTATGCAAACCAAAAACAATAGCCCAGATAGACAAAATCCACTATAAAATTGATACCAGCCTACACGATTTTAGCATTCTGACTTAATCAATTTCGCCAAAAATGACAATTTTAGAAGCCATTTACCTAGCTTATAAACCCTGGCGGTCTCCGTCAGTTTGAACTTGGTATTCACTTACAGTTTGTAGCACTGGGGTAGTTGTTGTCAAAAATGGGAATATGCGTGAGATTTTGGTCATTGATGCCTATGAAAACAGCTTTTCTAGAATTGACGTTTATTGTGAGACGTCACCAAGTTACGTCACGTTCCATCTGACCCACCAACACTGAAAATCGACCACATTGTAACCCATTTGTTCAATAAGGGCATGTTGTCAAAAAAGTTTATCTTTTACTTGCCTGGCCATTTACAAGGAATTTCGCTTTTCGAGCATTGGCTTAGCCAGATCTCGGCCATTGTTCGACAAAAATTGAATGACATATATTTTTTATAATTATCTCTCTACAATTATTAACTTTGAGTGGTAAACCAGCTACTGGTCCTGATAAAACGATTTCTTGAAAACGCAGTAAAATGTTTTGAGCTACAGATTGGGTGCATAAGTCGCCATTATTTACTGTGAGTTCCATTAAAAAGGAGTTTCTTCACTCTCAGTCAACAGTGAGATTTCTATTCTATCAAGAAATGATACAAACATCGCTAGTCTATGTCAATTACCAGGAATTTAGAGTCTATAAACAGTCAGTACTGAAGCTGTGAATTTTCCATTTGACCCCATTTGAATTGATTTGTTGAAAGGAAGGTTAAGTAAAACATGGATGCCAATGGAATGTCACCGACTTGTTGTAAATTGGTTGAAGATTGTTATGAGTAAAAGTTTTTGCATTGTAAAACGTTTTTTACAACATTATTGACTAAAAACTTTATACTGACTAAACTTTGTCATCTCAGTATATTATAGTTGAGTCATGTGTGGCTTATGACAGGATTTTGTAATAATGAAAAACAAGAGCCGTCAGAGACGGACAATGCTCCCCGAATAAGGCATTGTCACAAAAAATATATGCCATGCAGAGCTAATATAAAGCTAACAAATGTTAAGCCCCCTTTTTGCATGACATATTTTGTATACGCAATTTTAAATAGTTTATTGTCAAGGGCATCTGATTTGCTACTCAAATATGAAATTTCATCAAATTCTGACCATTAGACTAGGAGAAATTAGAGAAAAACTGTATTTAACCTTAAGTCCCCTTTTCCCATGACGAGGCCTCAAATCCAAAAACCGGGAAAAGTACATCGGCATTTTGTCATAGGGAGTTCACATGGTAAGTTTCATTTGATTTGGCCCAAGGGTTATGGAGAAATCGCTTCGGACGGACGGACGGACGGAATGACGGACGGACAGGACGGACGGACGGACGGACGGACAGACAAAGCGGCGACTATATGCTCTCCCTTCGGGGAGCATAAAAATATTAAGGCACTTTCTTTAACAAATGTCTAAACTACATTGAAGGTTCACATTTATCAAAGTTTTCAAAATGGTAACGAAAATCAATTTGTATGTTTTTCTTAATTTCATTTTTTATTTGGTGGTTTAAACGAGTCTGATCTGTTACGTGTACTCTATCGTGTTTCCTCTTTCAATCTCGTAACTTAAGTCTTTCCCAAAAAGCAACATTTTGGACTTGTCCAATTTGACGACGAAATGGATTTTATAAATATTGAATTTGTGTAAAATATATTGCATAGAAAACATAAGGACCAAAGCATAAAATGCTGGTCATCGGCATTTCTTCTTGTGGCTAAATGTTTTGCCAAACCTTTTGTCTTTTTGGAAAGGGCTTAACTTCCTAAAGGGACTTTCTGTAATTGCAGCCTTTTGATTTAATGGAGTTCAAGCAAAACAATGTTGAAAGTTCTTACCGTGTAACTTTTTTTCTAAAAAATATATCTCGTTGCGTTATGTATGATTGGTCTATATGTATGTAGTATTCAATACTTTTTCCGAGTTTATATTTTCATTATTTAAGTTTTATTCATTGTTTTATTTTTTACACTTACGACAAAAGGTGCCTTATATTATCTCGGTTTTTGTGAAAAAAGAAATCATTGAAAATATTTGCGCCATGATCTATATAGTGTTAGTCTAATAAAGTAGATTTTAGTCCAACAGGGGAGAATTTCGTCACTTTTCTAATTGCAGCCTAACCTTTTCCCAAAACAAGACATGGTTTTGACGTGCCTATTTGAAAAGGCTTAGAAAATATTGAGAAAAAATGGAATTGCTGAAAACTAGTCTTTTCTTCCTTTTCCCCAATATTTTCTGTGCTGTATCATACACAAACCATATGTCTTTTTTTCATATTCATTTCGTCATGTATTTAAGCTTTCAAGTTTGAAGAGTCTTAGTATCTACCATTTAGAAAAAACATTGAGTCAAAAGAAGAACATGCTTATAATCAGCATTTTCTCATGTTACCTCAAATTTCTCATGTTCTTATGTATTGATAAACTGTCGGTGTTGTTATAAAATCTCGTAACTACGGCTTGAATCAAGCCGTAGTTACGAGATTTTATAACAATGCCCACGAAATACTATTTATTTGTACGGAATTACGTCACGATTGACTGCTAAAATCTTTCCCTATTACCCTTAGAACCCCCTTTTGCATTTCCTGATTCGCGTATTTTCGAATACCGTCGCTTTTCAACGAAAACCTCGTAACTGCAGATTGCGTTAAGATGCAGTTACGTAGTTTTTGTTGAAAAGCAGCGATATGCTAATCAAATCTATAGTCACGCCCTTTTATCATATTAAAGGGACCACATTTTTAACCAAACATTTTACACGGAACAAAAATATTTGTTTTGGCATCTTTAAAGTAACGTTACAAAAAGAAAATATAGACGGAAAGAGAAAAATGCTTTGATTCTAAGCATGTTCTTCCTTTCTATTTATTTTTCAATAATTTTCTATACATGGGAAGTCAAAAATATTTTCTACAAAGGGCTCCTGTTGGGCTTATTCGTCGCTTTTTATTTCCAACTAGAGCACTTGTTTTTTTATGGTCAATTTCATTTAATCCTTTCCCAAATAACTTGGAAATTGGTATATTTTAGGATGGAAAAATTGTCAGGAAAATGGGACATTGTTGGTTATCACCAATTTTCCATTTTCTAACAATAATTTCCGAAATGTTTTTGAAAGGGATGTCAAATAAGATCTAGACTGGGAAAGAGTTAAGCCAATTTACGTAGTTGAAATGGAGCGACAGAGAGGAGATTTTTGTTATTATTTTCAATTTTATATGACTTGAATTCAGTGTGTACCTCATATATCGTCGCTTTTCAACGAAAACCTCGTATCTACAGCTTTACACAAGCTGTAGATACGAAGTTTTCGTAGAAAAGCAGCGATATATACGTTCTGATGAACAAGCTCCTAAAATTCCGAGTTAAATTCCCAGTACATAATTAGATAAGAAACCATATAATAGATTTAAGCATTTCGTTCCAAGTATGACTTGCCAAATCATTTAAATAGGTGGCACCATAGTATGGAAATTCACACAAATGGGAATTATCAACAATTACCCCGTACTAACATGGGACAGACAATAGTCACGGTGGTTAAACACGTGAATTAGAATTTCAAAAAACCATCAATATTTTTGTTATTACTTGACCTATTTGAAATCGATTTGAAGCAGAGAATGTGGGGAAATGCCAGGAATATGCTGGATGCAGTGTATATTTGAAAACTCAACCGATGAAAAATTTATTGAAGATCAACCAAAATTTTGGTTGATCTTCAATAACTTTTTTATCAGCTGATTTTTTCCCAAAAATCCTCTATGTCCATCTAATGCGTGTCGTCTGTCCACCAACCCGGTTCAAACCGAATTCAAACAACCCTGTGTTAACAAAGTTAATGAAGATTTTCTGAAATTTTTGTATCACGTGGTTATCCACCGTGAACATAAACCAGATAATAGTGCATCACAAGGTCTCTCTTAGCTGACGAATAAATAAATTAGTACATTGTGTATGAGCAAGGATCTAAATAAAATACCCTTACCCATTTTCCAAACGGGATGAATTTGTTTTGCTTATTTGAAAGCTTCTGTAGACGACAAAATGTGATTTGATAAAGACATTATTTGTGTGCAATATAGAGTAAGAAAAATCGAAGCAAAAGGAAAAAATGCTGATCATCAGCACTTTCTTCGTTAACCTCGATGTTTCTCTAGCCATTTTTTATATCAGGAACGTCAAAACCAGGCCATGTATACAAAAGTCCAATAGTTGTTACGGCTGTTAGAGAAGCTAGTGAAGATCAACATAGATCTGGATCAGACTGTGTCTATACGCAGTCTGATTCGAATCAATGTTGTTATCAAAGTAAATAAGGGCCCTTTCTTCAGATCCCGGCTCATACATATTTATTGACATGACATTTTAACATTCTTTTTTAATTTTCTACATTTTATTTTGTTACCGCTATTAGAAATAAAATTGTTTAATTTTGTTTGTTTGTTTGCTTATTTAATGTTGTTGTTGTTGTTGTTGTTGTTGTTGTTGTTGATGATGATGATGATGATGATGATGATGATGATGATGATGATGATGATGATGATGATGATGATGATGATGATGATGGTGATGATGATGATGATGATGATGATGATGATGATGATGATGATGATGATGATGATGATGATGATGATGATGATGATGATGATGATGATGATGATGATGATGATGATGATGATGATTGTGGTGGTGGTGGTGGTGGTGGTGGTGGTGGTGGTGGTGGTGATGATGATGATGATGATGATGATGATGATTAAAACATTGTGGTAAAAGTAGCCTGGGTCCAGTCGTCAATATACATTTTGGTCAATAAGACAACGCATAAAAGACTGATACCCGACTGGAACCCAGTCTATGGTTAAAGAAGATATCGGTAAGCGTTATTCTTTTCTTTCTCCAACAGTTTTCTTATTTCTACGTTTTTCGTTACGTTCGATAACATCCCGGACGTTTTGTGACTAAGATATGATCTCTCAATTGTTTTTCAATTAGTCGACATAATTGATATTTTTCAAATACCATTTAGCCATTAAAAACGCATTAAGTAACCTCCCAGTATTCAAATGCGTCATATTATTGACCTTAAGGGAATAAGTTACATCAAAAGTAAAGATAAAATACCAAATTTAATTTACAAAAACATTTTTTCTCACAGATTTATGTTTTGCCAAATTGCGCTTTGACACTTTTTAATTGATTGTGAAAAAAGGGTTTTTGAGGACATCCGCATTCCAAACACTCTGGCGAAATACAAAGCATTTTGCTCTGTGTCATGCATTGTTCTCCTTAGCCAGATGATCGTTGAGGTCCCAATAAGCCTTCAAGTTAATCAGTACAATGCCACTACAGCTTCAAAAGTTTCCCAATTTTTATTTTTTCCAAGGATGGGTTGCAACAAGGGTTCAAAAAATAGATTTTCTTTAAATTCTGTGAATTGATAGGGTTACATAATATCTTTAATTTGTATGTGTAAAAAATCTGATGACGGCTTATTTTTGGAGATAATGGCTAACAAAGAGGGTGGGGTAAATTGTTATGAGAAGCAAATTTTTACTTTGAAGTTAAATAACTTTTTCTATATAGATCCAACCGAATTGAAATTTTGCAGGTTCTTTCAATGTACTAATGACAGAAGATTTATGGAATCATTAATCATGTATACCAGTTTGTTGATTTTCTGTATTCGTCCTTCTGTCAATTTCAGATTTTGCCTTTTTTATGTACTAACTTTACGAAACTATCTCTACAACCTTTATTTTTCTTCGGATTTCTATGATACTTTAGTGAACATGATCCGATATTATGAAACTAAATAATAGTAAACTTTGAGTCAATTTCAGTGCATAGAACCAGTTATTTGACCCTGACCTTCAAAGGTTATTCAAGAATATTAAATTTTAAGATTTTGAGCTAAAATTTTGCATGAAAATTGGTATATGAAGTGAATTTTAAACAACTAAAGTTATTTTTATAATATCTTAGTTGTAATTACTTAGTTCAGTGGAAAATTCACGATTGATACTGACTTTTGCGCACATTATAGCAAGGATTTTTGAAGGGGCAAGTGGACAATTTCGTTTTCAATAGGCATTATTATTCTGTATGTCAAGGTCAATGTCAACTTTGAAATTGGCATTTAACAAACTTAGAACAGCAAGAATATTATACCTTCGACTTTTTTATTGACATTTACTTTATGAGCCCATTTTTATATCAAGACATAGCTGAAAATTATGAAAAGTACGGAATCCTGTTACCGCCATCCACTTTTCTAAGAAAATTGAGTTTGTGAAAAGTCGAAAAGTCGAAATTAAGGCGACTAACTTCTACTTTTCTACCAAAATTTGACCTTGAAATGTAGAAAACTTGAAGTTTTGTCTGTGACAATTGTCAGAAGTTAGTGTGACTAACTTCAACTTTTCGACTTTTCACAAACTCAATTTTGGTAGAAAAGTGGAAGTTAGTGCGACTAACTTCCACTTTTCTACCAAAATTGAGTTTGTGAAAAGTCGAAAAGTTGAGGTTTTGTTTGTGACAATTGTCAGAAGTTAGTGACAATTGTCAGAAATTAGTGTGACTAACTTCAACTTTTCGACTTTTCACAAACTCATTTTTGGTAGAAAAGTGGAAGTTAGTGCGACTAACTTCCACTTTTCTACCAAAATGAGTTTGTGAAAAGTCGAAAAGTTGAAGTTTTGTTTGTGACAATTGTCAGAAGTTAGTGTGACTAACGTCAACTTTTCGACTTTTCACAAACTCAATTTTGGTAGAAAAGTGGAAGTTAGTGCGACTAACTTCCACTTTTCGACTTTTCACAAACTGAATTTTGTGAAATGTAGAAAAGTTGACAATTGTCACACTAATTTCGCAGTAGGATTTAATTGACGACCGTAGGACTAATTTTCCGCGGGAATATTAACCGCCTTTTTTAATTCTCCAATGAGACGTCATTATCCGGGCACCTAATAGACGCCTTCATTTAGGAGAGTATTCAAATTACCTCCCTTGTGATGACGTCACTCATCAGAGGGTGAACTCGAAGTGAAAGTAAAAAGTGACAGACAACAACGTTTTGAACAAAAGACAAAGGTATTTATAAAGAATTGTTAACGTGATCGATCTTTATATATTTAAGTATTCGAATAGAGGTTGTTGCTATTTGTTCCGTGCTTCATATGTTTATTTTTTAAAACTTAACTTCGGTTTGTCATGTGTTTTCGCGATCTTTCTGCTGGCGGATTTTCCTGAATTTAACGCATTACCCGCCGTTTAAATTTTAAACTGGCCCAAATTTAAAGATGTTGCAGGCGACAGTTTCAAGTAAATCAAATTTTACATTTCATGGTCTTTTGAGGTAGAAAACATTGTGGGAAATGAGAAAATTGCTTGTCACAAGCAAGTTCTTCATTTTCCACGATGTTTTCCAATCCAAAGCAATTTTTTTGTAAGGAGTCAAAAAGAGTCACTGTGTGGACTGGTAATGGCAAAAGCCAAAATCAACGGATATATTTTTTTAATTATAAATTATACATAGAGAGTCTAATACTTAAATAAACACTGTAAAGTTCTTATTCTTGTAGAAATGGACGACAGTCTTCTAAATCACGGAAAGTCTTCTTGATCATGGATACAGCGTAATGCAGCAGATGAAGAACCATTTACAGCGATGCTGATTACAGGTACAAAACGAAAAGCAAAGGTTTATATATTGACACTATAATAACTCTCTAGAATCTACAATTCATTGATCAATCAAGACAAAACTTAAAATGTTGGCGACTGTAAGACCTTGATCTCTTGAATTTAACAAAATTGCCATTTTTCGGTTGTTTTCAACTTTGCTTACACTCTAGAATCTACAATTAATTGATCAACCAAGACAAAACTTGGACACTATGCTGTTGATTATAAGACCTTGCATAAGTTTGAATTTTGCTCCAATCAATTGGGAAAGTTGTCAGTCATGTGCCCTTGAATCTGACAAAATTGCTGTTTCGACTGTAACAACCACAAATAATGAACAAACAAGATGAAATTTGGATATGATGTTGATTACAATAAGATCTTGGATTAATCCGAATTTCAGAAAAATCAGAATAGAATTTGCTCAGTTGTCTGCCCTTCAAATTACCACAGCAGAGCTCCAGATAGGATGCGTATTTGCGTAAAATACGCATTGATTTGGTCTAAATACGCATTTACTTTCATGAAAATGCGTACAGATACGCATTCAAAATAAGGAATACGCATTTGATAATCGTCAGTTAGCGTATCAAGATCGAAGAGCGCCAGAAGAAACACATAGAATAGGAAATTCCAAAGATTGAAAATAATGTTTTGATCTGTAAAAGTAGCTTATCGAAGCGTCTAATATGACTAAGTCAACCAAAACCGGGAATTATTGGGGAATACCGATTTCGTCACCAGCCAAGCGAATGCAGATGACATTCGGCTATTCCGTTGATCTACCGAATGCTGCCGAGTGGTGTACTTTTTTCGAATTTCAGTCAATCGTTGATTTCCGTTGATATCAGGCCATGGCATCACTTCGTAAATCGGAAATTGCAACTAGAAGAAGTTTGTTTTCTTTATAAATCGGGAAGCTAGTAAATGCACTTCTGAGCCCATCGTAAAGGCGATTTTGGCCGATATTATTTCTGAAGAGGCCCTACAGTACAGACAAAGATAGCCCATGATTGTAATCTCGTTCAGAAAAAAACACACTAAAAAGTCTTGATGGTCGGAAAGAAAGCGCGCTTAGATGTCCTCGAAAATGAAAATAGGTCGTTCCCGTGGGGTGCTCGTGTTAATTTTAAACCTTTCCCGAACAAGAGGGTAAATACTCATTGCCTCCAAAAAATATCTGGAAATACGCATTGGAAAAAATTATGAGGGGTAAATACTCCTTGCCTTAAAAAATTATCTGGAGCCCTGCCACAGGCTGCCCAAACAAGCATATGCATGACTACTTTTACATCAATGATTTCACTGAGTCTCGATTTAAAGGAAACCATGCTAGAAAACTCTTGAAAGCGAGAGTGAAAACAAAGACACAATTGGCAATTTTGTCAAATTAAGGTGCACACAACTCCTGATGTTATATTTCTATCGAGCTTAAAATGACACTAAAGTAAGATCTTAACTTCACCCACATTTTAATAAAGCTTCGACATGATTGATCATAATTTGTGGATGTAAAGAGGGTGAAAACAAAGTGGAAAACAGCTCTTTTGTAAATCTCAAGGGCAAATAACTCTGGATTTAAGATTCTGATCAATCTGACAATTGCAAGCATTTAAGATCTTATGGTCAGTAAGATTCTGTTGAAGTTCTGTATTGATTGGTTAATACTTATGGTCGTAGGAGCAAAAATACAGCCGAAAATGTCAATTTCGTCAATTTTAAGGGCAAATAACTCGTGATGTAAATTTCAGATCAAGCTAAAAATTAAACCCAAGCAAGATATTATGGTCACCGACATTCTGTCCTAGATATGTCTTGATTAGTAAATATTTGTAGTTGTTAGAGTGAAAACAAAGTCAAAATAAAGCCGAAAATGGTCCCTAGAGTGCATACAATGTTTTGATTTGACAAGATTTGACCCAGTGACCTACTTTTAAATTTTGACCACAATTGACCCAATTTCAAATTCGTCCGAGAATCCAATAAGATAATCATTCTGACCAATTGTCAGCTTTATAGGGCAAAAAATATGGCATCTAGAGTGCAAGGTTTTTCTAAGATTTGACCTCCTGACCTAGTTTTTTACCCCAATTGACCCAATTTCAAAATTGTCCGAGATTTCATCAAGACAATTATTCTGACCAAATTTCATGTTGATCAGGCAAAAAAATGTGGCCTCTAGAGTGCATACAAGGCTTCTCTAGACTAATATTTAACCCTGTGACCTAGTTTTTTACCCCAGTTGACCAAATTTCAAACTTGTCCGAGATTTTATCAAGACAAACATTCTGACGATATTTCATGTTGATTGGGCAAAAATGAGGCTTCTAGAGTGCATACAAGGTAAATGTTGACGACGGATGACCACCTAAAAATACTACAGCAAAGAAGAAATTGCTCAAAATGAGCAATTTCTTCTTTTCCCATAATGTTTCATACACAATTATTTGCATACACTAGCATTTAACTCTTTCCCAACAAGACCTTGTTTTGACGTCCCTAATAATATTTTCTTATCTACATGTTTATAAACCTTATTTTTTTTTCAGGGGTGAATACTGAGCCTGATGAAAGATATGATATACTGCGAAAACAGCTGACACAGCTACAAACAGAATATCAGAGGCTGCTGAAATCTAAGTGCCGGGGATAGCAATTTTAAAGCGACCTTTCTGTGACCTTTTTATTTATACTTGCCATGGAAACCTGACCGTCCATGTCCCTTTTGATAAAGACTTCTGGACTAATGTTGTAGAGAGTCTGTAATGGTTTTGGTTTAGACATGTTTTGCCTGCTCTCTTGAGTGACGAGAATCAGCCCCCACCAGAAACCCCAGAGAAGACAAGAAAAACAACCAAATCAGATGTGTACAGAGCGTTGATGCCATTAGACAATGTTAAGTCCAACAGTCAACCTCGCGAACAACAGAGACAGTGTGTACCCAAACAACTGGTGTATTTATGCGGCACTTGCGGTTTGGATGTTGTTGAAGCCCTTGTTTCAGAGGATGAACAGTCCGTTAATTGTGAGAAATGCGATGTTTGGGTTCATTATACATGTGCAGGTGTAACAGACAAAACCCTTGAAAATATTGATGTTTGGTTTTGTGCCAAATGCACGTAGATAATATAAGATAGAATTTTTGTAAAATATGACACAGAAAATATTGAGACAAAAGGAGGAACTGCTGGTTATCAGCAATTTCTTCTTTTTTCTTAATGTTTTCTCAAGCACTTTCATATATTGGGACGTCAAAACCAGGTCTTGTTTGGGAAAGGGTTAAATGTAATATTTATCAAAGTGGGTAATCAATGTGACAGCAATTACCGAAAATCTTCAATAAGTATGTTTAAAACAGGTAATAAAAAAGTTATTGCTGACCGATCAAAATTTTGGTTGGTCATCAATAACTTTTTATACGCCCGTCGAAGACGGGACGTATTATGGGATCACCCGTGACGTCCGGCGTCCGGGTGTCCGGCGGCGTCCACTTCTTTGTCCGGAGCATAACTCTGTCACCTTAAGTCAGATTGACTTTAAACTTGGCAGTTATATTCTTCTCATCATTACGGAGTGCAGTGCACAAGAACCATAACTCTACCTGGCTTATTTTTTGAGCTATTGCCCTTTGTTGTTTTTCAAACTTGAATCTTGTCCGCAGTATATCTCTAAAAGTATAATAGCTAGGATCATGAAACTTCATGGGTGTATAGATCTCACAAAGGGGGAGTGCAGTGCATAAGAACCATAACTCGACCTGGCTTATTTTTTGAGTTATTGCCCTTTGTTGTTTTTCATACTTGAATCTTGTCCGGAGTATATCTCTAAAAGTATAATAGCTAGGATCATGAAACTTCATGGGTGTATAGATCTCACCAAGGGGGAGTGCAGTGTACAAGAACCATAACTCTACCTGGCTTATTTTTTGAGTTATTGCCCTTTGTTGTTTTTCATACTCGAATCTTGTCCGGAGTATATCTCTAAAAGTATAATAGCTAGGATCATGAAACTTCATGGGTGTATAGATCTCACCAAGGGGGAGTGCAGTGCACAAGAACATAACTCTACCTGGCTTATTTTTTGAGTTATTGCCCTTTGTTGTTTTTCATACTTGAATCTTGTCCGGAGTATATCTCTAAAAGTATAATAGCTAGGATCATGAAACTTCATGGGTGTATAGATCTCACCAAGGGGGAGTGCAGTGCACAAGAACCATAACTCTACCTGGCTTATTTTTTGAGTTATTGCCCTTTGTTGTTTTTCATACTTGAATCTTGTCCGGAGTAAATCTCTAAAAGTATTATAGCTAGGATCATGAAACTTCATGGGTGTATAGATCTCACTAAGGAGGAGTGCAGTGCACAAGAATTTTAACTCTACCTAGCCTATATTTTGAGTTATTGCCCTTTGTTGTTTTCATACTTGAATCGTCCAGGGCATATCTCGAAAAGTATAATAGCTAGGACCATGAAACTTTTACCAACCCGCTCCCCCTGTTGACATAAAGCAGTGTTACGGGCGTATCTTGTGACAGTTTGACACCTTGTTTATCAGATGATTTTAAGAAAAAATGTATTCATTTAAACCCAGTCATATGATAGGTTAACAAAGTTACTAAGGATTTTTTGCAATTGCTGTGTCACATGATTCCCCAAAAATGTTTATATTATAGCCCGAGAGGTAGAATTGCTGCTTACTGGTAGTTACCAAATACCGATATCATTGCCTCATTTTGCACATTATTTGTTATGGAATCAATCAAAAGCTTTTGTTCATTCTGTAGAAACTAAGTTGAAGTCTTCAAAACAGATTGCTAAAAGGAAAGTACTAAAAGAAGAGAAGAAAATGCTTATAAATGCATTTTTAGCTCACCTTAGCACGAAGTGCTGAGGGTGAGCGATTGTGATCGCTCACCGTCCGTTGTCTGTCCATCCGTCTGTCTGTCCACAATTACTATAAAATCTTCTCCTCCAAAACTTTAAAGCATAGAGTCTTGAAATTTTGTATGTAGTATCGTCTCAAGACCCTTTACCAAAATACTTCAAATTATTGTGATACAAGGAAAATTGGCCCTATGTTGTGGGTATCAAATTTCATATAGAAACAAAGAAGGAAATCTTGTAAAACCTCCTCCTGAACCGTTTTGCCTAGAGCTTTGAAATTTTGTGTGTGTAATAATCTCAAGGCCCTCCACCAAAATATTTCAAATTATTGTGATACCAGGAAAATTGGCCCCATGTTGTGGGTATCGAATTTGGTATAGAGACAAAGAAGGAAACTTGTACAAATCTTTTTCTCCTGAACGGTTTGGCTTATAGAGCTTTGAAATTTTGTGTGTAAAACCATCTCAAGGCCCTCTACCAAAATGCTTCAAATTCTTGTGATACAAGGAAAATTGACCCTATGTTGTGGGTATCAAATTTCATATAGAGACAAAGAAGGAAATCTTGTACAATCTTCTTCTCCTGAACCATTTGGCCTAGAGCTTTGAAATTTTGCGTGTAGAATCATCTCAAGGCCCTCTACCAAAATACTTCAAATTATTGTGATACAAGACAAATTTGCCCTATGTTGTGGGTATCATATTTCATATAGAAACAAAGATTGATATCTTGTAAATCTTCTACTCCTGAACCGTTTGGCCTAGAGCTTTGAAATTTTGTGTGTAGAATCATCTCAAGGCCCTGTACCAAAAATATGTCAAATTATTGTGATACAAGGAAAATTGACCCTATGTTGTGGGTATAGAATTTCACATAGAGACAAATAAGGAAATCTTGTACAATCTTTTTCTCCTAAACTGTTTGGCATAAGGCTTTTGAAATTTTGTATGTAGATTTGTCTCATAATGATACAATCTTCTCCAATTCTGTTCATCAGAGATCCTTTATGTAAATTTTGCACTTCCCATGGTAGTATAACTCTCTCAGCATTGTTTAAATTGTTTCCTTTAACCCATTACCACAAAGGGACTCTTTTTGACTCCCCACAGGAAACTGACTGTGGAAAACATTGTGGAAAATGGAGAAATTGCTTGTGACAAGCAATTTCTTCATTTCCCACAATATTTTCCATACAAAATGATTAAATAATGTACTCTTTCATTCAGTCTTAATTGTCGTCTGCAACATCTTTGAATTTGGACAAGTCAAAATTTTGTTGTTTGGTAATGGGTTAATGAACGTTGGCAAGAAGTTGTGTTTGTGAGATGAGACAAGTATTATCATCTTGATGATCTCTAAGGTGAGCGATATAGGGCCATCTTGGCCCTCTTGTCTTCTATTCCCTTGGCCCTTTCCCAAACGACTACAAACATTTACTTTTCCTATCAGGGTTCTCTTCAAAATATTTTGAAGCTGTAGGGGCAAACTATCTAAGGTAAAGTTATTCCTGAAACACATTGTTTATGCAAATTATTGTGGATAAAATATATTGGAAGAAGAAGAAATTGCTCATTTTGAGTAATTTCTTTATACCCCCAAATTTTTTATAACCAGTTATAAATTTTATTCTTATAGAATATTCCATTATATATATCAGTTTTTGACATAAAATCTTTAAAAAAAAACCCTTATTTTGTGTCGAACCAGTTTGAGGATATCAGGCTGTGCCGCTGTGGGGTACTTTTTTAAGCTGTAGGAGAATTAACCCATTACCAGACACTGACACATTTTGACGCCATACAAAAGAAAGAAAACATTGTGTAACATGAAGAAATTGCTTGTCAGAAGCAATTTCTTCATTTCTCACAATGTTTTCTTATGCAAAAGACCAAAAAATGTAAAATTTCATTGGCCTCAAATTTCCATCTGCAACATCTTTGAATATTTGGTCCAGTCCAAAGTTTTGTTGTCTGGCAATGTGTTGAGTGAGTTATATGAAACTGTAGTGAACTTGAGTGAGGCTGATACTCCTTTTTATCAATGGCAATTAAAAGGCTGCTGAAGGCGACAATATGGATGTTGCTTTAGTAAATTCATTTCTTTAAGAATATTGCACAGAAACTATTGAGGCAAAAAGGAGAAAATGCTGATCATTGGCAGTTTTGTCTTTTGCCTCAATGTTTTCCCAAACCTTTTAATATCAGGGATGTCAAAACTAGATCTTGTTTGGGGGAAAATAGTAAAGTTGGACTTTCGATTTTAAATGACGAACAAATATCCTGACATGCATAAATTTTGTCTCGCTCAGCAACATCTTCGAATTTGAAAGTTGTCATTTGGGATTTTGATCAGTTTTATTGTCCCTGGCCTTTTCCCCAAACAACAAAATTTTAGGGTGAAAAGAGATGTTTTAAAGGTAAAATTTGTGAACAGAATTCAATAGCATTGAAAATATTGGAGCAAAAGGAGAATATACTGGTTATCAGAATTTGCTTCTTTTGCCTCAACGTTTTCCCAGGTCTCTTCAATTTGGGACGTCAAAACCAGGTCTCTTTTGGAAAAGAATTAAGTCTATGTAATTTTTGTTGATAAAGATAGAGTTTGTGTACAGTATAGCACAGAAAACATTGTGGCAAAAGGAGAAAATGCTGATAATCAGCATTTTTTTCCTATTTTGTCTTGTTTTCCCAAGCTTTTTATACATGTATTTAATTGAGTTACAGTTGTAAATATTTCTAGTCAGACAATTATATTATTGAAAAAAAAGTAGCAGTTTCTTAGTTAGTTATTATCAGTTAATTGCCGGAACAGCCACATTTTAGGTAATCTAATTTGAAAGCTGGAGAGGATTAAACAGATTTTGAAACTTGAAATGTAAAGGATTTGTGTACAGTATAGCTCAGAAAAGTTTAGACATTGAGACAAAGGAAGAAAAAGCGGATTACCAGCATGTTCTTCTTTTGCATCAATGTTTTCAAGTTTTTAGCTCCACTGGCCGAAGGCCAGCGAGCTATTGTCATGGCGTTGTGTCCGTCGTGCGTCCGTTAACTTTTTCTTTAAACATCTTTTCCTCTTATACCAGTAGGCCAATTTTGACCAAACTTGGCAGGAATGTTCCTTGAGTGACCCTTTTCAAAACTTGTTCGCGAATTTTTGATTCGTCAAAAAATGTGGGCGTGGCAGGGCGGGGCTTATCAGACTTAGAGAAATCATAAGAAAATTCTTTAAAAATCAACCATTGGGCCAATTTTAACCAAACCTGGCAGGAATGTGCCTTGAGTCATTCTGTTCAAAATTTGTTCACAAATTATTACATTTGTCAAAAAATGTGGCCGTGGCATGGAGAAAGGGGCTTATCAGACTAAGAGAAATCATAAGAAAATTCTTTAAAAATTAACCATTGGGCCAATTTTAACCAAACCTGGCAGGAATGTGCCTTGAGTCATTCTGTTCAAAATTTGTTCACAAATTTTTACATTTGTCAAAAAATGTGGCCGTGGCATGGATAAAGGGGCTTATCAGACTTAGAGAAATCATAAGAAAATTCTTTAAAAATCAACCATTGGGCCAATTTTAAGCAAACCTATCAGGAATGTGCCTTGAGTCATTCTTTTCAAATTTTGTTCACAAATTTTTACATTTGTCAAAAAATGTTGCTGTGGCAGGGAGAAAGGGGCTTATCAGACTGAAAGAAATCATAAGAAAATTCTTTAAAAATCAACCATATGGTCAATTTGAACCAGGCTTTGCAGGAATGTTCTTTGAGTCTTTCTTTTCAAAATTTATTCACAAATTTTTACATTTGTCAAAAAAAGTGGGCATGGCAGGGAGGAAGGGGTTATCAGACTTAAAGAAATCATAACAAAATTCTTTAAAAATCAACCCGTGTGCCCAATTGAACCAAACTTTGCAGGAATGTGCCTTGAGTCATTCTTTTTAAAATTTGTTCACAATTTTTTCCATTGGTCAAAAAATGTTGTCGTGGCAGGGAGAAAGGGGCTTATCAGACTTAGAGAAATCATAAGAAAATTCTTTAAAAAATCAACCATTAGGCCAATTTGAACCAGACTTTGCAAGAATGTTCTTTGAGTTTCTCTTTAAAATTCATTCACAAATTTCGAGATTTGGCTGTGTAAGGCTTACAAGAAATCTGGATAATTCTTCCACTTTAGCCAGTGGAGCGATTCAGGCCCTCTTGGGCCTCTTGTTTTTAATAAGGATGTAGTCCGCGGCCAAGGCGCAGTTTATAACGCTTCAGACTCTCACTCGTGAGGCCCTAGGTTCAACCCCAATATTTCCACCATTTTGGCATTCCATGTGTGATTTGATATAGAAGCTTCTTCGCTTGAAACACAGCTCAGTCTCTTCCTTTACTGCTACTTCCCAAAACCTGTGTACTCTATACTACATTACACTTTTCATCAGAATTGATGGCTTTTGAGCCACTTAAAATACTGGGTGAGCTGGCAATCATGTGACACAGAAAATCTCCAAGAAATTTTCAACCCATTACACCTTTTGGCACCCCTCAATATAAAGGCTTTGGGGAAAATGTGGAAAAAGGAGAAATTGCTTGTGACAAGCAATTTCATCATTTTCTGTTTTGTTTTCTACCATGAAAGTCAGGAAATTTAAATGCCGTTAGGGGATTGTCTGCAACACCTGTGCATTTTGACTAGTCTTAATTTTTGCTATAAGTAAAGGACTGATACATTGTACTCATCAGGATTTAAATGGGACTGGTAGATCTTAAACTAGATGCCGAAGGGCAACATGTCGAGCCCGCTCATTTTGAAGAAAGAAGACCATACCTATGTCTACAGCTGTCATTACAATGGCGTTGTAAAAGTGGGGACAAAATAAGTTGGAATGATGGGGATCATGGTGAGACAGTTTATTGTTCACAAAATATTACATGTCTATGTATTTATAACGAGATACCAGAATGGATTAATTTGAGTATACATATGTGACCCGTCACGCTAAAAGGGACCTTATGCTAAGTCCATAGACCCGTCACGCTAAAAGGGACCTTATGCTAAGTCCATAAAACCAAATTACATTTGACCTCAAAGTTTGACCTTGACCTTTGAGCTTGGAATCTGGTTCTTGCACGCGACACTCCGCCTTACTGAGCTTGACATTTGTGCCAAGTTAAGGAATGGCCCGGACAAGCAAAAATCAACTCATTTTTTACATTTGACCTCAAAGTTTGACCTTGACCTTTCATCTTGGAATCTGGTTCTTGCACGCGACACTCCATCTTACTGAGCTTGACATTTGTGCCAAGTTATTTCTGAATCCCTCCATCCATGGTGAAGTTATGGCCCGGACAAGCAAAAATCATCTCATTTTTGACATTTGACCTCCAAGTTTGACCTTGACCTTTGAGCTTGGAATCTGGTTTTTGCACGCGACACTCCGCCTTACTGAGCTTGACATTTGTGCCAAGTTATTTCTGAATCCCTCCATCCATGGTGAAGTTATGGCCCGGACAAGCAAAAATCATCTCATTTTTGACATTTGACCTCCAAGTTTGACCTTGACCTTTGAATTTGGAATCTGGTTCTTGCACGCGACACTGCCTTACTGAGCTTGACATTTGTGCCAAGTTATTTCTGAATCCCTCCATCCATGGTGAAGTTATGGCCCGGACAAGCAAAAATCATCTCATTTTTGACATTTGACCTCCAAGTTTGACCTTGACCTTTGAGCTTGGAATCTGGTTCTTGCACGCGACACTCTGCCTTACTGAGCTTGACATTTGTGCCAAGTTATTTCTGAATCCCTCCATCCATGGTGAAGTTATGGCCCGGACAAGCAAAAATCTTCTCATTTTTGACATTTGACCTCCAAGTTTGACCTTGACCTTTGAGCTTGGAATCTGGTTCTTGCACGCGACACTCCGCCTTACTGAGCTTGACATTTGTGCCAAGTTATTTCTGAATCCCTCCATCCATGGTGAAGTTATGGCCCGGACAAGCTCCATCCGGACGGACGCACGCACTAACGCACGCACTAACGCACGCACGCACTAACGCACATACACCGAACCGCCATTGTGACAACTATGTCGAGCTCACCGCAAGCGGGCTCGACAAAAATCAGCTGTTTAAAATGTTATTGATGACCAACCAAAATTTTTATGCTCCCCGAAGGGAGAGCATATAGTCGCCGCTTCGTCTGTCCGTCCGTCCGTCCGTCCATCCTGTCCGTCCGTCATTCCGTCCGTCCGTCCGTCCGTCCGTCCGTCCGTCCGTCCGAAGCAATATCTCCATAACCCTTGGGCCAAATCAAATGAAACTTACCATGTGAACTCCCTGTGACAAAATGCCGATGTACTTTTCCCCGTTTTTGGATTTGAGGCCTTGTCGTGGGAAAAGGGGACTTATGGTCAAATACAGTTTTTCTCTAATTTCTCCTAGTCTAATGGTCAGAATTTGATGAAATTTCATATTTGAGTAGCAAATCAGATGCCCTTGACAATAAAGTGCTCTCCATGGCATACATTTATTGTGACAATGCCTTATTCGGGGAGCATTGTCCGTCTCTGACGGCCCTTGTGTTTGGTTGTCAATAACCCTTTTATCACCTTTTTTTTCTTGAATTGAAAGAAACTACAATCAGAAAGCACCTGGCATAATATTCCAGCCTTCCAAAGTCTTTTCTGTAGTCCGCGGCCACGGCACAGTTTATAGCGCTTCAAACTCTCACTTGCGAGGTCCTAGGTTCGATCCCAATATTTCCACCATCTTGGCCTTCCACATTTGACTTGAGATGAAGGCTTCTTCGCTTTAACCCTTTTCCAAACAAGAGCGGGTTCTGACATCCCTACAAGAAAATATTTGGGAAAACATTGAAGCAAAAGAAAAAAAGTGCTGATAATCAACATTTTCTCCTTTTGACTCAATATTTTCTGTTCTATATAGCACAGAAATTTCCTTCATAGTTATTTGAATGTTGTCCTCTGCGACAAAACCAATTTGCATACAAACAAGAGGCCCAAGAGGGCCTGAATCGCTCCACTGGCTAAAGTAAAAGAATTATCTCATGATTTCTTGTAAGCCTAGCACTGCTAAATCTTGAAAAGGCCCATTGATTTATTTCAAAGAATTATTTCATGGTTTGTCCAATTCTGATAAGCCCTTCCCTGCCACACCAACATTTATAGACTAATCAAAATTTCACTAATTGGACACCCAGGGAACTTTTCTGCCAATTTTGGTCAAAATTTTCCTTATGGTTGATTTTTAAAGATTTTTTTTTTGTGATTTCTCCCATTCTGATAAGCCCCACCCTGCCATGCCAACATTTATGGACCAATAAAAATTCCACAGACAATTTAAGTTGAGATTGATTGATTCAAACATAACTGTGGCTCATATCATCTTGGTTCAGGTGAGCGATATAGGACCATCATGGTCCTCTTGTTTCGGAAAGGGATATGGGTCTTGTGATGAGAAAATCTACTATCAGCATATGCTAAAACAAAGGCGCAGATCACCTTTGCTGTAACTGTGAAGCTTATCAGCGCCTTTGTTTTGGCTCCATTGTATTTAACGTGCCTCTACTATTGAAACCAAAAGATTCCAACCTTTAGCCATATCAAGCAACATTATAGTCTAGTTAGCATCAGATCTGGTGGTGAATTGCTTGATTTTCTCATCACATTGGGAAAATTTTGAACACAAACAGAATTCTAGATCTAAATAAATTTAATTAACAGTAAATTAAAGAATTTACATATTTACAACTGATAGTTTCATGATTTGAGAATATCAATTCAAAATGATTCAAGAATGTATTTGAATGAGTTTTTTAACCGATTTCCACATAATGACACATTTTGACACTCCACAAGACACTTGAGAAATCATTGTGGATAATGAAGAAAATGCTAGTGGCAAGCAATTTGATCATTTCCCAAATTGATTTCCAATTAGAAAGACAAACAAATATAAAATGTCATTCACTTTGAAATTGTCGTCTGCAACATATCTGAAATAAATTTTCATTCTGGTTTATAAATTATAGGCTACAAACAAAATCTGGTTTTGATGTCTGCAATATAAAAGACTTGGAAAGACATTGTGGTAAGAGAAGAAATTGCTGATAACCAGAAACTTCTCCTTCTTTTGCAAATCAATATTTTCTGCACCAAATTGCACCAAATCTTGTGTTTTCAGCATTTATTTTCTTGTCTACAGCAGCTTTTGAATTTAATTAAGCCAGTTTAGTTGTCATAATGCCATGTTAAGGCCTGGTCACATACACAATTTCGCGTTCACATCGATGCCTGAGCACATGCAAAAATGGCCAGTTTCACAGCATATTTTTGGACGTGATGTGGATGCGGAACCGTATTTGACCAGGCCTGTAATTCCTAACATCATGTGCATGTATTTCATGAAATATGAATGGCGCTCAAGAAAACTGCAAAATTGCAACACATTTAATATATTTGCTGTTCTTTGTTTACTGTTATGTTGTTGTGTCAACATAAAACTTGAATAGAAAGACTAAAAGTTGAAAATTAAAAAGAATGTTGAAGTTTATGTTTCCCAAGCTACTGGTAAACAACCCAGAAAGTGGTAGCTTAACCCTTTCCCAAACAAGACCTGATTTTGACGCCCAAAATAGAATAGGCTTGGGAAAACATTGAAACAAAAGGGAAAAAATGCTGATCAACAGCATTTTCTCCCTTTGCCTCAATATTTCCCTGCCTATATTGTACACAAATTCAATCTTTATCAAGATCCATTTTTTCGTTTATAGAAGCTTTTGAATTGAACCTCAAACCATAACTTTTGCCATTTTGGGAAAGCTTTTTGTCCTTTGGCCTCAGAATTTACTAGGCTATATTTACACAAATACTGTCTCAAACATCCGTATCTGAAATAATTTGGTAAAATTGAGAGTAAAGAAGAAATTGCTGAATGCTGATAAACATAATATTAAAGAAAGTCTTCATTTTGTGGTTTATAGAGGAACTATACTGTACACAGGGTTCTCCGCAGAATATTTGGAAGCTGAAGTGGCAAATTATATGAGAATTGGTAAACTTTGAAAGCATATAATTGTGAGTGAAAACATTATGGAAAAAGAAGAAATTGCTCATCTTGAGCAATTTCTTCTTTTCCCATAATATACTGAGAGGCAAAAATAAGTATACACCCTAGTTCTTCCACGTTTTCTGGGAAAACGATTAATAGATTATTACAGTATTTAAGCGTGACCGAATGTGTTTGTTTGCTTGATGTACACTTCTTGGCCTACATGTCTATACGTCCTTCCTCCCGTTGCGAAGGCTTTTTCATAGCGTACAGCGTCATCGAAAAGGGGGATTTAATCAATTAATTAATGCAAGAATTCCCATTGACTTGTTCCCTACATTTATGAACGGATCTGGATATTTTTTTTTACAGAAGTTGTCTAGTCTTCTAGGACCATGCGTACAATGTTAGTGCTTTTCTTTATTACGATGCGACATGGCAAAAGGAGGCTTGATGCAAACAAGTTATCTGACATAACTTCTTCTAAATTAATGGACTGATTTTTGATAAACTTTAAACAGAATGTTCCTATGCTACATGACTAATTTATTTATAGTGTCATGTTTCTTTCGTATTATGCTGTGTCATTGAAAAATGGGTCTTAATGGCAAAAAGTGGCATTTTGATCAATTTGTACACCCCACCTAAAATTGAGTTATAATGTTAGAGAAAATGTAACGTTGTGATTTGTTGTGACAAGGAATAAAGAAATTAAAAACGAATTAACAGCTGTAAGTGTTGCTCCACTAAGTCGCATGTGCAAAATTTGCAAAATCGGCATGTAGCAAGAGTATGGGTAATCAAGCAATTTTGTGTGAAATTTAACAACGTTGTATTATTGGTTTATGAGTAGAAATAAATAGTACAAAATTTTGAGTCGATATGGTGGAAATTAAGAGAGATGTCGAAAAACAAAAAGTGTATACTTTCTTTTGCCTCTCAGTATATTTTTACTCATAATTATTACATTTACAATGACAAAAATGTATTATTAAACAGTGTTTGGCATGAAATACCTCAAAATGCCTCTATTTGGTAACCATTTTGAAGAAATTAAGCTGTGGGTAGTTTTGAAGCTGTAGGGGCATTACACTGATTAACATGAAGCTGTAGTGGGGCCGATACAGCTTATTGAGCTGGGGAGAACACTGGTACATGTATACACATAAGTCTGTGAAAGACACTTAACAAGAGTTGTCCGCGGACAACGTAGCTCGCCTATACGGGAGCTTGTCACAAAAACAGCTAATTTTTCAAAAGTAGGTCAAACTCCAGGGTCAAGGTCACAAGGTCAAAGGTCATGGTCCCAAATGAAAGGTCTTGGCAGGAGGTATCCATGGGTGATATATCAAGGCTCTATCAATAATAGTGCATGAGATATAGGCCAGGTTAAAGTTTTTCAAAAGTAGGTCAAACTCCAAGGTCAAGGTCACTAGGTAACAGGTCATGGTCCCAAATGAAAGGTCTTGTCGAGATGTAATGTATCCATGTATGAAGTATCAAGGCTGTATCTCTAATAGTGCCTGAGATATAGACCAGGTTAAAGTTTTTCAAGTGAAGACGCGACGGGACGCGACGCCGACACTAGGGCTGTGACATTAGCTCCTCGGACATAAAGTCCCGGCTCGCTAAAAATTCAGGTTGACCCTTTTTCAAACAAGACCGGATTCTGAATTTCTGAAAGGAAATGGTTGGGAAAACATTGAGGCATTTGAAAATACTAGTAACCAGCATTTTTGTAATTTGGCTCAATTTTTCTGATCAATATTGTACATATTGTCCCTAAATTTTTGCCATTTGAGAAAGGGGTAAGAAGGCAGTAATTTGATGTTTTTCAATCAAAAACCTCGTAAATGCAGCTTAAAAGATGCTGCAGTTATGAGGTTCTCATTGCAAAGCGACAAATTATTTTTGTTAACACGTAGAGGAAATGGACTGGTCAGATGTATGATTGCACAGCATAAAATAGATTCTTATGAAGAATCCTGTTTGAATATTTAACAGTTTCCCAAACGACAAATTTTTGTGACGTCCAATTTGAAAGCTTCAACAGAACCAAATTGATGATTATAGAATAATCAATTAATATGTACAATATAGCTGGTTACAAGCATTTTCTTCTTTTGTCTCAATCTTTTTCCAATCTTTTTTTATCGTTGAAGTCTAGTGGATACATTGCATATATGTCCATAAACCTCTAGGCTTTCTTCGACGATTCACACAGTCATGACAAATGATACTTCTTGATTTCCCAGTCAGGCTTTGAACATTTTACTGTTTTCCAAATGAAGGGTGTTTGCATGAACCAATGTTTGTCTTGGATTCAATGTTCACTAGTTTATGGCACAGAATTTCAGGATGGTTAAATGCAAATTCACTGTACATGTACTTTTGAATATGTTTTGACACAAATTCTGAATTGTACTCTACAGTCTGAATCGCAATTCCTTTTAACGTGAACACTACAAAGTTACCAAATGTTACTTGACACACATACATTTTGACACTTGAAACTGAATTTGTGTATAGTACCTATGCTGTTTCAATTTGAAGTCTTTGTCAAGATAGAAAATGGGGTCTGTGAGAACTATTTCACTGACATTCAAATCTTTGTGTTTAAAGGAGCACTTCACTTCTAACAAGCCTTTCCCGTGACAACTGCAGTTTATAACTCCACCAGGTGATGCTGCAAATTGTGGACAGACTGCATCTACAACCAATCCACTGTCTCTAAGATGAAAGTCTTTATGTTCACTTTTCACAGCGGAATAGTACAAATCCTTGGCTTTTCTTTCATTATAAATACCAAAGCTTACTGCCTCCACTTTTGAAAGGTCTTTTTCCTCATATCTCATCACCTTTTTCAAAATATTGTCTGTTGAATCAGACCTCGGTGTTTTAATACCATGGTCAACAGTTGCTGTTATCCGTCCTTCCCTATGGCGTTTCTAAATACAACTTTCAGATTGGGAACGGGTCATCTCTTCTAACTTGGTTAGTTGGGTTTCTGTGGGTTTATAGTCTCTCGGAAAGGTGGTACATTTCTCCAACAAATCTTCAGGGCTCAGTGCGGAGTACTCCATACTCTACTTCATGAAATCTGGTCAACAACTGAAAATATACAAAAATGTTTTCCATTTATTTATTTCTAACTCAATTTTGCAGTTTAATGTCCCTCTCAATTTTATTTCACTCATATTGGAACAAGTCAACAAGTACTGGTGGTGTTTAAATGATAACCAAACGGCAGAAAGTGAAACCAATTCAAAGATGTTGCAGAACTTAGCTCCTATTTGATTTTTGTGTGTTTTCGTGTTTGTATAAAATGTAAATGCATGTGATAGAAAACATAGAAAATATTGGAAAAGGGTTTGGGAAAACATTGAGACAAAAGAAAAACATGCTGGTGACTAGCATTTTCTTCTTTTTCGTCAATATTTTCTGAGCTATAACAAACGTATTGTGGCCTTTTTAGCTCCACTGGCCGACAGGCCAGCGGGCTATTGTCATGGCGGTGTGTCCATCGTGCGTGCGTCTGTGCGTCTGTCCGTAAACTTTTTCTTTAAAAATCTTCTTCTCAGAAACTACCAGATGGATTTCAATCAAACTTCACAAGAATGATCCTTGGGTGACCCTCTCTCAGATTCCTTCAAAGAACTTGGATTGAATCAGAATAACCTGAGTTATCTGCCCTTGAATGTCAAAAATAGCTGGTTTTGACTTTGAATTTACTCTAAAATCCACAAATATCAACCAATCAAGACAAAACTAAAACAGAATGTTGGTGACTATAAGATCTTGCCTTGGTATAATTATCAGCTTGATCTGAATTTTACATAACAAGTTATGTGCCCTTGAAATTGACAAAATTGCCCTTTTCGGCTCTATTTTGACTTTGTTTTCACTCTAGCAACTACAAATATTGACCAACCTAGTCAATACTAGTACAGAATGTTGATGACCATAAGATCTTGCCTTGGTATAATTTTCAGCTTGATCTGAATTTAACATTATCAGTTAGGTGCCCTTAAAATTGACAAAATTGCCATTTTCGACTCTTTTTTGACATTGCTTTCACTCTAGCAACTACAAATATTGACCAATCAAGACAAAACTTGTACAGAATGTTGGTGACTATAAGACCTTGCCTTGGTGTAATTTTCAGCTTGATCTGAATTTTATATGAGTTATGTGCCCTTGTTATTGACAAAATTGCCATTTTCGGCTTTATTCTTACTTTTACAACCATTAGTATTAACTAATTAATACAGAATTTTCACAGAAATCTTACTGACCATACGATCTTACTTGCTTGTAATTTTCAGCTTGGTCATGCATTTGCTTGTTTGCGCAGCCTGAACCTTTGAAATTGTATTCAACAAGACAAACAATCAGGCCTGTGGAGCGCTTCCAGGCCACCAGGACTGTCTAGTTTATTTCATTTATTTTGTCATCTTCAGCAGCTTTCAAAGCAGACCATCCTAATTTTAAGTTGTTTGTGAAAAGCAAAAACAGTAACAAGCATGAGCCATATACAGCTTTTAAAGGGACCCATGCTAAGTTTTTGAACATACTATAAGCCTTATTAATATCATATACGTACAACAGGCACGTAGGAAGCAATTTCATATGGGGGGGGGGGCTAAAGCCTCATTGTCTGAATATTGGGGGGGGGGCTAAATTGAATTTTCCCAAAAATTTCAGTGCGAAATAAGGAAAAATTTGGCATTTATGGCCAACTTTGGGGGGGCTTAGCTCCCCCTAGCCCCCCCCTCCCCCCCTGTTCCTACGGGCCTGTACAAGAGCTGTCCGAAGACAGCGCGCTCGACTTTCTAAGTTGCTTAGTATAAAGGGGGCATAACTCCAAATATAGTGGAGCCAGGGTAATGGGCCATGGTAGTAAGGTAGAGGGTGTGCTGGTGAATAAGTATTCCAAGTATGGGTTGAATCCCTTTGATAGTATGGAAGTTATTGATGTTTGAAAAAACTTTAACCTTTGTTGCAACGCCGACGCCCGGGTGACAGTATAAGCTCTCATTTTCTTCGAAAAGTCGAGCTAAAAATGATCACCAGAGTAATGATTATGTAGGTCAACTCTCCATAATGAGAGCTATCCACCTATTAAGTTTCATGATTCATGCCTATTAGGGACGTCAAGACCAGGTCTTGTTTGGGAAAGAGTTAATTATTGTGGTACCCTAGAGAACCACCCTACTTTGAACAGTTATGCTTTGGTGAGCAAAGAAAACGCTACAGCCGGACGTCCCATAGTTTCGATAGCCATTTCTAAAACCATGTGCATGCATATTTACAAACTGATTTTATAAAATTCTGACCATCTCAATAGATTCATGACCCAAAGTTCTAAACAAACAAGAGCTGTCACTGTAAGATGAAAATGCCCCCGACACCGCTTTGATTTTAAATTATGGCCAATCTATATTCAAGGTCAAGGTCATCCAGGGGTCAAGGTCACCAAAGTATGTGCCTACAGAAAGGTAATGTACCAAGGAATGTTGTGGTAAAGTATGAAGTGAATATGTTAAGTAATAAGGAAGTTATGGCCAATGTTAAAGTTTTTGGACGGAATGACGGACAGACGGACGGACAAACAGACGGACAGACAGACGGACGGAAGGACAAGTCAAATTTATGATGCCTTCCTATCGGGGGCATAAAAATATGGAAAACAACATTTGTAAAGAGACTAAAAAAATATATACACTTTTCTACCAACATTGAGTTTGTGAAAAGTCGAAAAGTTGAAGTTTTGTTTGTGACAATTGTCAGAAGTTAGTGACAATTGTCAGAAGTTAGTGTGACTAACTTCAACTTTTCGACTTTTCACAAACTCAATTTTGGTAGAAAAGTGGAAGTTAGTCGCACTAATTTCAACTTTTCTATCAAAATTGAGTTTGTGAAAAGTCGAAAAGTTGAAGTTAGTCACACTAACTTCTGACAATTGTCACAAACAAAACTTCAACATTTCTACATTTCACAAACTCAATTTTCTTAGAAAAGTGGATGGCGGAAACAGGATTCCGTAGAAAAGTGTTTTTTGTAGAATGACCTTTGAAGGTCAAGGTCAAATAACTTTATTTCTATGCACTGAAATTGACTCAAAGTTTACGATTATTTAGTTTCATCATATAGGATCTTGTTCACTAAATATCAAGTCAATTCAAACATAAGTAAAGGCTGTAGAGATAGTTTCGTAAAGTTAGTACGTCAAAAATAAGCAAAATCTGAGATTGACTGAAGAACGAATACAGTAAATCAACAAACCAATATACATGATTACTGATTCCAAAAATCTTCTCTCCCTAGTACATTGAAAATATATGCAAAATTTCTTTTTGATCCGATCCATATAGAAAAAGTTATTCAACTTCAAAGTAAAAATTTGCTTCTCATGTCAATTTACCCCACCCACTTTGTTAGCCATTATCTCCAAAAATAAGCCATCCTCAGATTTTTTACACATACAAATTAAAGATATTATGAAACTCTATCAATTCACAGAATCTAAAGAAAATCTAATTTTTGAACCCTTGTTGCAACCCATCCTTTGCCATGAACTATTGAAAATTGTCATGGGAAATGAAGAAAATTTGCGAATGAGCAATTGCTTCTTTTCACATAATGTAAACATGCAAATGAATATGTATTTACACAAACACTATATGCGATCTGGGTTTATGCATGATACTTGGCCACAAAGTACAGCTTCAAATTGTCCTGGTATCAGTTTTTTTTTTTGTTTTTTTTTTTAATTTCTCCGATGATTGAAGAAATCGCAACAATGGCTTTTTGTTAGTTGTATTTTAAGACCTGGCTATGACGTCCCTAATGTAACATGCTTTGGAAAATGTTGAGATAAAAGAAGAAAATTCGGATAACCAGCATTTTATCAACTGCCTTAAGATGTTCTGGACTATATTGCGCACGATTCCTTTACTCACCACCATATGCCGCTTCCGTGGCCTAATGGTTAGGGCGTCCGGATTGGAACCGGGAGGTCGAAGGCGTGGAAGCCAGCCTACCGGGCTAGAACTGGTGCGACCGGTTGGTGAGCCGCCAGCTAGTTAGACTAATGGTTACCGTAGACCCATCTCTGCCAGACGTCCGGTATCATGAGTGGGGAATCGGGAGGTACTGTGCATCCAACATAAGCCAAAACTGATTGACCCTTTAAATAGGAGTGACACTATAATAAACAAGCATTTGCCTTTATGCATCCGATTGACCATTCTCAGCATTCATGTAATCATCCTAAAATTGTCGTTTTTGGAAAAGGTTGAATGGAATTTGCTCATTAGCCTGAAGCATTTTTAACTTTTAAATATAATAAAAAAACATATTTATATATGTGTGCGTGCGAACTTTTTTTTTTTTTTTTTTTTTTTTTTTTTTTTTTTTTGCAAAGTAAGTCACTGTGACGTCACGTAATGGATTAAACATTTGGTATTTGCCATGTCGACATCGGATAAGTCGAATTTCTGCTAAAGGCATTTAGTGAAAGTCGGTCGCGTCAATATCACTTTAACGTAAAACTTAGCCATTGAAATGTAGAAGGAAAAGGTGATAAATTCTTTGTTTCGAGCAATTTCTCTCTTTTTTCCTACTTTACTTCAATTATTAACGTACGTGATGACAAATACAAATGGATAATATAATTTAAAATCGAAACTGAAGCCAAATTGTATCAGTCAAATCGCGGATACTTGTACCTCGAGGTGAAACGACGTTGCCTACGATTTCAACACAACGAGTTTCATGTGTATAGGGGTTGGGATCTTGAAAACGGTATATTATGGTATTTGAGATAAAAAGGACATAACACTCCAATATCATTTTTTAAAAGTATGTTTTGATACAAAGATTGGTTATTCTAATGCGTAGAAATGCTATCAGTTTTTAAAAGTTTTTATTTATAAGCGAAACATACGCATTTAAAGTTGAGACGGAAATGACACACAAATATATATTTCTCGTAAACGGTGCGATATTTTGGCTTGAGATTTTCAGGATTTTCAGAAAAAAATAAACTCTTTCGAATAAAAATAAAAGTAAAATTTATGAAAAAAATAAATGTGCAATGTCACTTTAACAAGGATACGGGCCATCATTTGAATACGCAAAGTCTGACCAAGATCCAAGTTGTTCTCTAAAACGTCGCTTTTCAGCGAAAACCTCGTAACTGCAACTTAAAACCGACTGCAGTTACAAGATTTTCGTTGGAAAGCATCGAAAAGCTCCTTCGTGACATGTAGCAATTGAAAGAGGCAAGCAAAGGTACGGACTAGTCTGTTAGTAGGCAAAGACTGATCTGTACCAAGATCATCTCGAATCACTGCTTTTCAACGAAAACCTCGTAACTGCAGCTTAGCATAAGCTGCAGTTAAGAGGTTTTCGTTGAAAAGCGACGAAATGCTACATGTACATGTAGGTGCCTATAAGGGATCTTTTCCAAATCGCCGCGAACAGGTGGCCCTTTCTTTTTGTGTCAGCACGTCCTGTCGCGGATCCAGGATTTCTGTGAGGGGGAATCAGATAAGGGGGTCGTTTTCCTAATATTACACAATTGTGACTGAATTTCTGCATACACATGGAGAATAAAGCTGCAGAGGGGGTTCGATTGAACTCCCCGAATCACCCTCCCCCCTTCACCTGGAACCACCACTGAGCCACCACATTGCCAAAAATAATGTGCAGAATTGTCTTAGAAATAGATGTAATAATTAATGAAAAGGAAAATACAATGTACAACACAAATGCAAAAATTATGATCCGGCTACGCTGAATTAGCCCTGGTTATCCCCTCGTGATTTTTTGTCAATTTCGATACTCGTCGGGTAATCAAAAGACTCAAGAATTTCCCAAGCTCCATAATTTTAGAGTGTTCGCTGCCGAAGTTGGCAGAACTGATGTTAAAAACGACATGATCTATGTACAATGTAACAATGAAAATATAGAGGCAAAAGGTGAAAATGCTGATCATCAGCATTTTCTCCTTTTGTCTCAATATTTTCCAAGGTTTTCCTCGTAGGGGCGTCAAAACCAGGTCTTACGTGAGAATTGCCCAAGCAACGTGATATGTGACGCACATGTTGAATGGCCGACCGACTTCATTAGCAGGTCACGTTGACATTACATGCTATTTCTCCACAAGAGGACCAAGTGTGCCCCAGAGGCGGCATCTGCTCCACTGGTTTAGAACGGGTTGCTTAAAAGGGTATGACAAGACAAATATTCAATTAGTGTTATCAATTAGCACAAACGGTTATCTGTAACACCATTTTAGAAGTTGCCCAGATTTATATTACTGAAAAGGTGAGTGAAATTTGCTTGTATATTTTTTCTAGATAGATTCCCTAGCAAAACTGTTTTTTTTACGTTAGTGGTAGAAAAGACTTTGAATAAAATTGAGGAAAAGACTATGTTCATTTTGAATCAATATCTATTTTTCTTTATTGTACACATTATACACTTTATACACTCCAAATTTTGAAGTCTACAGTAGTATTTTTTTATTATTTGTTTTAGGCCAATTTTCAACATTTTAACATTTGGGTGGGCAAACTGTATTAAAATGTCTGAATTGAGTAAAATTATATTGTTGTAAATTATTATTGAAAGTCTTTGATATTGAAAGATCAATAAATTAAGATATTCCATTTTTTTTTTCTTTTTTTTTTTTACATTTGAAATTAAATTAAATTATTCAATACTTTTTAATCTGTATTTGAACATCTCAAAAGATTTTGCTTTTTCTCAAAACAAGTAAACTCACTCAACTCTTTTTTGAGCGAACGCAATATATGTTACACGTCTTTGATTTCAGAGTAGCGTCTTTGAATTTTGCACTTTTGTAATGTTTACGACAATGTGGTTGAAAAACATATTACATCCTAATTCTTGCGAGACAGTGTCCATTTCAGCATTAGCTGCTGAAATGGACAGCGTATCGCAAGAATTAGATGAAATATATTATTATTGTAACAATTATTTTTGTGCCAGTTTTTAAGCGGTTTGTTTCATGTACCGTGCCTTACTTATCCTCTTTCCTCAGATGTATTACTTGTTTGTGGAGTCCTTGTACTTTTTCCGAAAACTCAATAGATGGAACTAATAACATTTGTGACCCGTCGCGCTAAAAGGGACCTTATCGGGTGTGTGAAAAATATCGACCCTAGTCAGTCTGCGCAGTCCGCGCAGCCAGACTAGGGCCGACACTTTTCACTTGTATGTATTTTTCTAATTCGAAAATGTTTTTCCTATCTAACTGTATGCTCATTTTTCGCATACAGTATCTGGTTGACTTGTGCTGAGTCTCACAAGTTTTTCAAAATTTGAATTTTTGGAGTTCGGATAAGGTCCCTTTTAGCGTGACGGGTCACATTTACATAGAAGACAAGCTACATCACTTTCAAACGTTACAAAATCGGCACATTCCTGTTACGGAAATACAAGACAAAGTCCGGCTAATCTAAATTGGTTTAACCCTTTCCCAAACAAGACCTGGTTTTGACGTCCCTAACAGAAATGACTTGGAAAACATTGAGACAAAAGAAGAAACTGCTGATAACCAGCAGTTTCTCCTTTTGTCTCAATATTTTTTTATGTCATATTTTACTCAAATTCTATCTTTAATAACTTCCATTTTGTCATTTGTGGCAGATTTTGAAGTGGATCACCCTAAAAACTTGCCGTTTAGAAAAGGGTTAAAATTGATATCGAATTACAAGAAGGTTCTTCTTTCAGATCCGAACTCAAATCGCTATTTATCGCGTTGATATCTTTTAGTATGCCAATATCACAGATGCTGAAAAATCAACCAGAATTCTACTGTCCAATTTTTTAATTTGGATCAACCTAAAATGTTGTTCCTTGGTAAATATTATGAAAATAACATCTATGTATACGAAAGCAAAACGTATACATATTGATAGCAATATGCCAATCATCTATTTTTTTTTTTTTTTTTTTTTTCAAGACATGGTTTCATTTCGCCCCCTTGCCGTCGGTTTGATCTTCCTTTTTGTGGTAAGTAGAGAAATTAGTTAACCCTTTCCCAAACAAGACCTGGTTTTGACGTCCCTAGAAGAGATGGCTTGGGAAAACATTGAAACAAAAGAAGAAACTGCTGATAACCAGCAGTTTCTCCTTTTGTCTCAATATTTTCTGTGTTTTATTTTACACAAATCCTATCTTTAATAACATCCATTTCGTCATTTTTTACAGTTTTTGAAGTGGATCACCCTAAAATTTTGTCGTTTTGGAAAGGGTTAACCCATTTACAATCACATACTGGTTTTAAGTTCCTATAGCTATAGACGGATTTCAAAATTACTATTTTTAGAACAGTGTTTACCTAATTTGCATAATTTCCCCCCACGGGAGGCAAAACATTCCACAGATAAGCCATAACAAAGTAAAGCGTATAGTTGAATTGTTCAGTATTAACCACTTTTTTGTAATGTAAACATGGCAACTGGTTTTAACCTTTCCCAGTAACAAATGTCAGATTATGCTGCTAATTTAACATCACCTGACCTTGTAGTTTACTTTGATAAATTAACCATTTCTTCTCGTAAAACATTATCGGACTCATACAGCACTGACAGGAAATGTTGGATAAACAATCCTAAAGAGTGGCTCGACATACATGTATGCTATCCGGACATATATCACTATTTTGTTCAAGGGACCAGTGTTTATACATAAATTACAGGAAAATAGAAAATCACTAACAAAAATTAACAATATAAGCAACAAAACAAAGTTACAAACAAAATAAAAACAGAATAAAGGCGTTAAGATTTTCTTAAGATATCATTTTTTCTTGATAGTGCATTAATTAAAGTGTGAAGAGGTCAACTTGTGTATCTGAGAACCAATTAAATAATGTTTATTATTTCTTACCTTTTCCCCAAAGTTACAGGACAAACATGAAACAAATAAATCCAGTTCGAGAATGCTTTGTACATTTAAGATAAACGTTTTTTCATAATCAATTAATTGATACAAAAACTAAAAAAAAAACTAAATAGTCTTGTACAAAATGATTCTCTGTTAAAATTACAACATGGCTCATATAATTTGACTGAATATTAATCAAGTATATAGTTCTGAACTTCTTATAAGTCTTATCTTAATCCTTTCTCAAAACGAAAATACTTACGGCTACTCAAAATGAAAGCTGTTGCACACAACAAGTTTGAAGTCAGTATAGATCGGATTTATGTACAATATAGCACAGGAGATATTGAGACAAAAGAAGAAAATACTGGTTTTCAGTATTTTCTTCTTTTGCCTCAATGTTTACCAAAGCCTTTTTCTGGTAGAGACATCAAAACCAGGTCTTGTTTGGGTCAGGGTTTAAGCCTTTGCTGTATTGTTTTTAGCATAACATAAAAGAAATATGAATATACCAGCTTAACTTTAAGAGTGAATATTTCATGGAAATGTATATTGTAGGTACTCAGAGTCCTCCCAGGTACTAACAATATAGGGAGCTAAAATTATACACGGTAATTGGCTTTGCACAGTGTTTTATCATATTTTAAATAATATATCATTCTCTTTAGTTTCCCCAAATATTTTGTAAATTTCAGCAAACAAAAATTTTAACATTACAAAAACGATAATACATGTATGAAGAAATGAATAAATACGCAAAGGCACTGCGCTTGTATATTTTTGTATACATGCATATTCATTTATTTATTATTTATTTCTTTACATTATTGAATCATTTAAGGGGGAATGCTCCAGTTTCCTAAATTATTTCCCAATAATAGAATTTATTTATATTTTGTATGTTGAAATTACACGTTATTACCAATTGAAAAATAAAATAAAAATGGAAGGTCAGCGATCTTGTTTGAATTTTATAGGCATTCGTATCACATACCCCTACATCGAAAAAATGCGCAATTTCTTGCACCTGTCCAATGTCACTAAAATGCTAATAAATGCTGCATATTCATCGTTTAGTCCCGAAAACGGGTTTGAAGTAACGTCTTACATTCAATAAGAACAGAAAACCCAAAATATGTGCTACTTTACACGCGTAAATGTATAAAACAGCATGCTCACGTGTTCGGTTAGATCAACGAAGCTGGGGTGTTTTATGTCAAAATTTGCATATTTTTGGAAATATTTCAAGTTCTACATAATAGAATTTGATAAAACTCCCTCATTGTATTAAGCAACATGTCCTGGTAATAATTCAAAAAGAAAATGTATAGGTCAGCGCACTTATTAATGAATTACAGCAATTTTTATCAGCTACACATGAACAAAATGACGCAAAACAGTGGTAACTGCATACACAGATACGACTGTCTTGCTCTAAATAATCGATTTCCATCTTGAGGAAATCAGTTTCGCATAATGAATACACGTTTACCTCGAAAATGGTAAATTGTAATGATGTGTTATATTACTGAAAATATGGTAGCGAAACATATTGGTACGAAACATTTAATTTACTACAGAAAAGACCGAGTGTTCCGAAAAACTGGAGCATTCCCCCGTAATTATAAATAGTTGTTTTACATTATAAATCTAATCATATATATAGATATTTATTCATCTGCTATTTATGTTTTCGTTGTTTATTTGTGTATCTATTTGTTTATTTATCTTGTTATTATTTATTTATTCATTTTTTATCATTTATTTATTTCAGAACGGATGTTTTGGACAAACGAGTAAGCATAATAATCTTAAACCCTTTCCCAAACAAGACCTGGTTTTTACTTCCTTACTAGAATAGGCTTGGGAAAACATTGAAAGTAGTGTCCGTAACCAACTGTTACAATGGTGATTTTTCAAAGGATCCATTTACATTAAAACTTCAGTAGTCTAGGATATTACAGCACTCAATATGGTAGCCTAAATGAAATAACCTGTTTCGTGTTAACATAAGCTCAGGACTTTTTATTGCACTGTAAGGGTTACGGACACTACACAAATAAAAATGCAGCCAAATATCTGATTAAAAAAATCAGATCAATTTTGTATTTTAAAACAAGTTTAAATTCTTTCACTAATGGCTTCAGAAACTATTCACACATCAGTTTTGATGATTCAAGTGATGAACTTTTGATATTGGAACCTTATTTTATGCCAAGAAAGCTGGAAGGGTGGGTTAACCTGGTGAGACACTTTGTTTCCGAATACCGTGTTTTAGCCGTATGTATGTACGTTTGTAAATCATCACTTGATGGAGGAATTAAAGGTATGAATGAACGAATAAGATATTTTAGATCAATAAGGAACTACCGCATGTGAATAGGCTGATCTCGATTGATGATGATCTCTAATGCCATAGGGATATTTTTCAAACTACGTGTCGCTTATTTCTCCAATGAAACACTACAATAACCTTAATTTGTATGCCAGTACTAGTATTTTTCTTTCACGTACAATGTGATTTATGTTACCATAAAGGGCTATAAATGTATAACATATATGTCAGAAATTGGAAACTCATGTCCAAATTAGCCCAGTTCGAAGTGGAATTCTTAACTGGTCTAGTCCTATCTGTAATCTGACTAGAGTTTCTAGTCCAGATGAGAATTCCAATCTGACTAGGCACATGTTTAGAAATTTTACCTATGTTATACCTCACGATAAATGACCTGGCAGAGCAGCTCATGCTAATCGAATGGAATGCTCTGGCAGGTCAATTCTCGTCCGCTATAACGTGGGAAAATCAAGCTTAATTTTCAATACAATTTTGCGTGCATTGGCTCGAATATTGCAGATGTAAGATACATGCAAGATTCAAACCATCACATACAAATTACAGAAGTTTGGTATTTAAGTATATTCCGTTTTTATTCACCTGACAGGGTGTGGCTAAGTAAAGAGGTTATTCGACGAGTTTACTTCTCGATACCTTGGTTAATAGAAGAGAAAAAACGTGCGGCACGAGCATGAACATATTTCAAATTGAAACAATGCGCGATTGTAAAATGTGTTGTCATGAAACCTCGTAGCTACAGATTGATTCACGCTGTAGTTATAATGTTTTGCAACAATGCCGACGAATTACCGCTAATCGAGAAGGCTGTTTCTCCCCAAGCTTAAAATGAATGAACCGTTTACTAAGCTCCGCCCTGTCTCCCGAATAAAAACAGAATATAGTGTCATCGTTACATAGGTGATTTTGTAAACCTGTGTCATTATATTGTGAATTGGCTACACATCGCTGCTTTTCAACGAAAACCTCGTAACTGCAGCTTAAAACAAGCTGCAGTTACGAGGTTTTCGATGAAAAGCGACTACATGTTTGCAACTCCAGATCCAGCCACGTTAACATGCGTTTACGACGAGATTAATGAGATTTTGACCATGACCCTTCGGAAGCAAAAAGAGACTGGCGTCGCAGAGCGGCTGGTTGCAATAGACGTTGATAGTATCGACACGACACCACGTGACTGTATATCGTTTGAAGATGACGTAGGTTCGGGCATTTACCTTGAAGTGAATATTGTTACGGACTTGTCCAAGGCGCAACTGAGTCCAATTCCGGATTGTTTTATAAAAGTGAGTTACAGTTACAATACATGTTTATCGCTGTTTTTCAACAAAAACCTCGTAACTGCAGCTTGATTTAAGCCGCAGTATGAGCTTTTTGTTGAAAACCAGCGATCTATTCAAGGTGGAGATTTAACCCCGCGTCTGGTTATAAATTGTGCAAAAAATACCTTCTGTGTATGACAATTCTAAAGCGGTTTGTTGCTTGTGCCTCGCCATACAGAGCTCATTCCTGAGGTATACATGTAGAATTCCCCCAGCCTTTCCCCCGACAAGCACTTATTCCAGGAGCATGATCTGCATGTAGATGTCACGTACCAAATGGGCCAAATAGTTCTTTACCATGTTTTGTACACGCAAGTATGTTTTACCCGCGCACGCTTAAATTTACGCGTACACGTGTGCACATCATTTATACGTATACGAGTAAAATCGTATAAAATATACAATTGCACGCGTAGTTTTATGCATACACAATGGAAAAATCTTCTGACCACGTACGCACGTATATATTGTATGCGTGCACCATAGTAAAAAGAGATATCATTTGACCCCTCTGGTACGCCATAAATATTTTTACAGGACGAAGGCGGAGCCGTGGTGGGATATAACATACTTCAAGAGAGCACCGAAAACGTGATTAAGGCGGATGACGTCTACTATAATCTGACCTGCGACAGCTCCGATGCTTCCGGTGCTCCAGCTACGATCAACAACCAAGACGTCTCGTAAGTATCACAATTTTGTCTTTGTATAAATCTACATTTCGCTCTTTTTTTCAACAACAATCTCGTAACTGCGGCTTAAAACAAGCTGCAGTTACGAGGGTAAGTGTTTCTATGTGCATCTTAATTAACACATTATTTGTAACGTAGGTATCACAATGCTGCCATTCTTTAAACCTCGATGAGTTATCTAAGAGTGCCTATTTCACCGGTAAACATCACATTCTTGTCCTTTTGTGCATAATGTATCGTGGATATCACGATCTTGTATTTGCATGCATCGTAACACCCAAAATGCATCGTTTAGAAGTACCACAATCTTGTCTTTGTAATGTGGTCATGTTTACACCTGAAATGTATCTCAAGAACACCAAGACTTGCTACAATAAACCGCCAAGATGTCTAGTAAGTATCAAAATCTGGGGCCCGTATTACCAATGGTCGTACAATTATCTTTTGCGTAATTGCTTGTAACAACAGATTTGATTGGCCCAATCTAATTTCTCGTGCAATCATATGTCTTCTTACACAGTTTACCCAAAAAACGTGGTCGTGAGATCGTTATATTCGGGCCCTGGGCCCGTATTATCAACAATCTTACGATCATGTTTTCATGTAAACTTTGTACCAAAACATCTGATTGCACGAGAAAATAGATTGGGCCAACCGGGGTTGTTGTTACAAGTAATTACGCAAAAAAAAATAATACGATCGTTGATAATACGGGTCCTCGTCATTCTAGTTTTTCTATAATACGTGTTGCTTTTGTTTTCTTGTATCATTGTTGTTTGACAAGATACTGTAAAATATCACGCCAATATAGTATTGTCTGTGTACCAAGACGTCGCTGCTTTTCAACAAAGAGGTTTTTGATGAAAAGCGAAGATAAGTGTTTCTATGTCATCTTACTTAACAGTAACTCATCAATTGTAACGTAGGTATCACAATTTTGTCTCTCTTTAAACCTTGATAACTTGTTTAAGTGTGCCTCTTAACACCCAAAAATATGAAAAATATCACATATATCTTTGTGTATATTTTAACATGTTGGAACACGTCACCGCCAAACATCTATGACGTCACCCGAATAGGTTCAAATACGTAGGGATTATTAACGACATCAAACGAAAAATTCCGACGTCGCTTGAATCTTATTAGGTTGCACTACCTTGAATTATGTTTGTAGGATCGTGCTAAACCTGCTCGATGAAACTCCAGTGACGGAGAGCGAGTATTCCGTGACCGCGGCACTAGTAGAAGGGATCAACGTCATTACCTCGGCCGTGAACCTTGACACTGACGTGAAGGTCAGACTCACTTTCACAAGACCTCCCATAGCCGGGATTCCATTGTTCATTCAGGTCACGTCGCTCGAAGTTTCCAGCGATCAGTACTTCAATTCAACATCCGTCATTGAAATACTGGATATCGATGGGTAATTATTCTATACTAGTCAAAACTTCTTACCGGCCACTTAAAAAATGAAGATATTTTTTTCTGTGGTAATTGGATTGTCATGAAATTTGCTATGTGAATTTTTAAGAAACTTTCCAGATGATTTTGGCGAAAAGTTACCATTGTTTTATTGAAATAAAGGCGCAACGTGAGAAAAGCTCAAAAAGCTCTAAACTCGCACAGAGCTCAGAATATTGTCAATATAGTGTTTTTGGTCTCATGGATCGTTAGCTACAACATTGACTAGGAAAAAAATTGAAAATGTTTGACAATTGTGCCCGGCATATGGCCGTAAAAGAAAGTGAAAGAGGTCATGTATGCAGAAAAACGGTTCTTAAAGAAAACATCTAAAACAGTTTTTCTTCGAAAATGCTTTACAGATAGACTGATGATTCACAGCGTGCTATGAAATGTAGGATATGAGTAAAAAATCAGTTTGTTACATCGTTTTTCCACACCAGACCATATTTGAGCATAATCGCTTGATAAAATGTTTTGCCGGTTGAATTTAAACACCGTTTTACCATGCATCCCTTTCTTTCTGCTTCTTCTGTAGTCAAAAGTCACACAAAATTGACAATGTTTTCCATTTTTTCTTAATCTGGGTTGCAACTCACGATTTGTGTAATTTGAACTGTTGAAAGTGTATTTTCACGAGCTCTATTAAGATTTAGAGCTTTGTTACATCCCAACCGGTTTTGTAATAATTTTTTTACAATTCCGGTTTTATTACAATTTAGGTAGTAGCAAAGCTCACACATCATACATGCCCATTTCGAAAAAGCGTTCGACTGAAGGTCGGCTTCAAGAGCCGGCCTTCAATTAAAGCTAGACAACACTAAATATTCTCGTTAAATTGTGAATCTATTATAGTTACGGTATTTTTATAACAAAACCGACAATGTACCACTAAATAACGTAAAACACCGTCTATTTAGCACAAAATTTATTGCTATTGTAGTTGCCCGTCGCAAACCACAGCTCCCTTTAATATTACTACCGGAGTAGTTGTACAAAACAACGCAGCCATTACTACGACGTCCCCAAGCGTTTCAGGAGAAACGGGTATGTATCAGGGATCCAGATAAGAGGGGGTGATGGCTTTTCTAAAATGAAATATACTAAAAAAACAATTTAAGGATATACAAATAACACTGTTTGCAAAAATTGATAAAGGCATGCATTTGAAGATGGTAACGTGAAATGATTGGTTTATTACATAATATTTCATCAAAGTTTCTAAAAAAAGCTGTAGAATTTAATATCCCTCAATTGTTTTGCTTAGTATATTTCACTAGATGTTCACCAAAACCCTATGTTGTGTGAGTGTGCACGTTATAGGGTTTGTATTCGAAATGAAACTAGAGGACCATGATGGTCCTTAATCGCTCACCTGCACCTAGATAAAATGAAAGTCCCAATGGTGTCAAGTTCAAGAGCACATAATTTGGGATGCGAGATTATGATCCAGATGAAAACTGCTTTCATGATCTTGAATGATCAATATTTGTAGCTGTTACAGTAAAAACAAAGTGAGAGAAAACAACAATTTTGTCACAGTAAAGGGCACATAACTCTGTTCTGATAAAGATATTTTCACCAACATTATGTCCAAGTTTTTTTTATTGGTTTATACATGTATTTATTGCTGTTTGAGAGAAAACAAAGTAGAAAACGGCAATTTTGTAACCGTCAAGGGCACACAACTCAGTTTTTTAGTCCAATCAAGTCGAAAACAGCGATTTTGTCAAATTCAAGGGACCATAACTCCAGACTTCCTGCTCCTACCACACTGAAAATCATACTCATCCAAGATCTTATAGTTACCAACATTGTGGCAAAGTTTTTTCTTGATTGGTCAATATTTGTAGATGCTAGAGTGGTAACAAAGTCAAAACTAGCCATTTTTGACGTTCAATGGCATATAACTCCGGACTTTATAGTCCGATCTGACTCAAAATCGACCTCATTCGAGAACTTACGGTCATACATATTTTGACTAAGTTTGGTCAAGATTGATCAATATTTGTAGATACTAGAGTGGTAACAAAGTCAAAACTAGCCATTTTTAACGTTCAAGGGCACATAACTCCAGACTTTCTGGTCCGATCTGACTCAAAATCAAACTCGTCTGAGAACCTATAGTCATGCATGTTTTGACCAAGTTTGTATAAGATTGGTCAATATTTGTAGATACTAGAGTGGTAACAAAGTCAAAACTAGCCATTTTTGATGTTCAAGGGCACATAACTCTAGACTTCCTGGTCCGATCTGACTCATTTTTCACCAAATCACATTTTAAAAGGTCAATGGCTAATAAATAATAGAAAAAAACATTTTGGATGCATAATTATATAATAGTTTACATTAAAGTACATGTATCTCTGTCAGATAAAGTTTGAAAATATCAAACATTTTAGTCTTAAAATTTCTTATTGGAGTCCAAATGTCCAGAAAAGTTTCAATTGTCAAAATTCATATGTCCAATTTGCTTTATCTAACTATATTTAGTACTTTTGATGCATTTGCTTGATCAGTTTTCTTGGAAACTGAATTTAACATTACCGGAACACCAAAGACATTAGCGGAACACCAAAGACATCAACATAACCCTAAAGAAAACAATACATTTTCTTTCCTTTAACATGTTTATTTTGCATTGATTTGGGTGGAAACTGGCAGCTAATATTTGTCCCATTTCATTCCGCTTCCCGGAACGTACATCAGAACTCTTGCCAAATTAAAATGCCAATGAAGGGTCCAAGCTTAACCCTTTCCCAAACAGCAAAATTTTAGGGTGATCCACTTCAAAAACTGCCTCAAATAGCAAAATGGGAGTAAATAAAGATAGAATTTGTGTACAATATGGCATAGAAAATATTGAGAGACAAAAGGAGAAACTGCTGGTTATCAGCAGTTTCTTCTTTTGTTTCAATGTTTTCCCAAGCGTTTTCTATTAGAGACGTCAAAACCAGGTCTTGTTTGGGAAAGGGTTAACCTCCAGTTGATAGTAAAATCTAACCTCCTTTAAGACACGAATTTAGTAATACAGCATGAGTCGAAAGATATTGTAATGCAAAGAGATATAGTAAATGTGTAATAATTAAGGATTTTAATGCATCAATATAAAACATTTAGGGCAATATTGTTCTAGCATTTACCGTCTGTCAACCTGTCCGCCAGGTCAAACCTTTAGATTGTCAAATTCTCTAAAAAAATGGACAAAGAATGCTCACGTTTGGGTATGCAATGTTTCTTCAATGATATATATCTGCTCCATTCATTCAGACATTCCCTAAAGTAATTTTCAACCATTAACATGCAAATCCACTTAAAACATCGATCGAAACCTAAATTTGGCATTTTTCTAGAAGAATTACGCGAACAAAGCTGAAATTTGGTATGTTACCTTATTTTGATAATATCTATCTGATCCATGCAATATGGCATTCCTCAGTGCCATTTTATTTTTATCTTTGGCGTTCCAGTGCTTAGACCAGAACACCAAGGACTGGAACACCAAGGACAATTTCACACAAATTTGCAAAAATATACATGCAAATATGGTATTTGTAAAATCTACTATTGAAAGCATTTACTGTATTCAAAGTCAGATATACCGGACAAATATCTAATAAAAAGGTGCCTTGCAAAGGCCGCTTCGGTACCGCGTCTTTTACGGTACCGCGGTATTCAAAACAGTGTTCATTTGCGGACGAAGTATCGCCTACCAACTGCGTGTATTAGCAAAACTAAAAGCAAAATCATTTACTCTAATCTTCGGTGATTGCTGTTATTATAAATTTCGACTGCATTTGATTTACTTTAGAAAGTGAAATTATGGAATATTTTCATGTCCCCATTCATTATTATTTTTTCGGACGCCATTAAGTACCGTGGTACCCAAGAGGACCATCCTATATAGTTCATATCGATCCGACAAGAAAATTTCATAAAAAATATCAAAAATGACACATTTCGCAAAGATATATCAAAGCATGATAAAACTATATGCATTGGTTGTTTTCCAGTCATGATATAAGAGAATAAACCATCAAGTGCAGAATTTACTAAACGCCGACTGTCAATCAAAATCATCGATTAGCCAATGGACGATAAGAAAAATGTCATGCCCCAATTGTTCTTCGTTGCACGTGTTATTGTATCGATTTATCGACTGACCATCAAAACAATCGACATGCCAATGGCAAAGAATTTTGTGCTAACCATAGACTAGGTTTGCCGTTATGTTTTGATAAACCGTCGGTGTTGTTATAAAATCTCGTAACTACGGCTTAAATCAAGCCGTAGTTACGAGATTTTATAACAACAGCTACGAAATACTATTTTGTTTGTCCGCATTTACGTCATGATTAATTGGTAACATCGTTCCCTATTAACCATCACATCCCCATTGTTTGTCTTAAATTCTATGTTGGGCGGAGCATTCTGTCGATTGGCGTTTGGTCAATTACAGTAATTCAGAGTCCGACACTTTGTTGTAGCATATAATACAGATGTAAATGTTGTAAACATTTGAATAATATCGTGACTGAACTATAGTGATTTGATAATTTCAGGTACATTCAAGATAAGCATATTCACCGTTTCGAGCCAGCTATTCTTCAGGGCACAATGGATCGCCGTTTGCTATAATAATACCGAGAACCAGTGCTTTAATGCTCAAGTTAGTTGTTTTTAACCAATTACCAAACGACAGAATTTTAGGACTCATCCAAATTCAAAGATGCTGCAGACGACAATTTAAATTTAAGGAAGTTTTAAACTTTTTGGTCTTTTTGTAAGGAAAATATTGTGGGAAATGAAGAAATTGCGTGTCACAAGCAATTCCTTCATTTTCCTTAATGATTTCCAAAGCCATCACCTAGTAGGGAGTCAAAAAGAGTCATGGGTTAAGGAAGAATACCCGTAATATGGACATTTTGAGATTCATAAAAAATCGAATTTTTCCGAGCGTCGTCGTTACGTATCCGAACTTATTCGGGCGCGGTCGTTAACATTCGGTGGTGGAAAGTTCCACCGCCGAATGTTTTTGACGTTGCCCGAATAATTCCGACGTCGCGCGAATATCATTACGGGTAGACTTCCTTAACCTTTTGTATGTCCGTTTCAGTTTCTTACAAGTACATGTATGTTTGATTTATTGCTGTTTAACGCCCCTGTTCGCTCCGACTGGAGCACCTACCCGTGTTTTCATTGTATTTTTCTCGCTAGTACTACAATATCCAAACCGAGCATCCAGCTGTTCTCTAACATAGATGATTCATAATCATTGATGGGAGACAAACGATTTTTTTTCAAATGTCAGAAAAGATATTGGCCGAGCCGGGGTTCGAACTCACAACCCCTGGATTGACAGACTCCGACATTACCGACTAGGAATATGAAATAATCGTAAAACAACGGAGATCAGGGTTATATGCAACCATTTTTGTCTTCGATTGAAAATTTTGTAGCTTTAGGTAACATATCGTTAGTTGGGAGTCAAAACATCGTAACTACAGCTTGATATAGCTGGAATTACGAGGTTTTGACTTCCCACCCACGAAATGTTGTTTCACTTCTTGATTTTGCCGCAAATGAAAAGAAAATAAGTTATTATATACAGCCCAAACATTAAAGTTCGCCCTTACAGGCAATTTCTCTTGCAAATGCCTAATTATGAGTTAGAGGTGTATAAAAAAATAACATTTTACGTACGTTTCCATTTGGAATAAATCGTTGCTTTTCAACAAAAATCTGCAGTTACGAGGTTTTTGTTGAAAAGCGACAATATACTAAAAATAGAAAAGGAAATTGGCATTAGTGTCCACATCTGTAGCCTAATGGCGGAATATTGAGAATTATTATTTCTTAATAAGTAAGTGTGTGTTTAAGGTATACCACCCATCATTAGATACCACAAGCTTCGTAAAACTTCAGTGTCATTCGTGGCAAAGGAGATTGAAGAGAATATCCGGATTTTTATAGTAAAAAGGTGTCAAATTCCCAGCTTAGCACTAGCGACGCCCTTAATAAATTAACCCCTTGACGATCAGTACTTTTTAAACCAACACGAATCCAGATCAGCAATATAAACTAGTTCGTAACCACCTTTTTACTTTTACTTTATTCAGCACACATGCTGTTCTTTTGTAGTCTTATAGTCAGTTCCAGTGCGAATTTCGATCAGTTTGAGCGTATGGGCATTTAGTCCATTTGACGCTGCTATATGCCCTATATGACAACCTTGCAATGTCGAGTACAATGAAGTTTTATTTTTTCTTTACGTTGTATAGGTGCTCTAGAGCAGATTTAGCTTGGTTGCCAGAATGGCAACCTTGGGCAACTCCCACAATTCGCAAAAATCCAAGATGGCCGCCAAATGCAGCTGGAAAAATCAACTTTTTGTCAAATTGTCCTAAATTGATTGTAAAAATGCCTATTTAGGGGTTGTTTGGTATGCTGAATCCAAATCCATTGATAAATATAACATTTGGATAACACAAATATTCTAAAATAGAGATGGCTGCCGGATGCCATCTTGAAAATCACATTTTTCTACCTTATTTTACATGGCCCATAGAATTCATGTATTAAGACACACTTGATAAGGTAAATCCACTCTATTTCTTAAATTCGAATTTTGATTTATCTGGTGTACATAAAATTCCGACATGGCCGCCAGACGTCATATTGAAAATGATAGCTGGCTTAATTCACTTACAACAAGTTTTTTCTACTTGTAGAAAATGCGGCTAATATGTGATATTTGTGTATCATTCCCTCTAATAATTTAATAACACATTTTTTTTATATTTATTTGGATTTTACATTGATCTAAAGTGTTTTCATTAGGGAAATGGCCACCAGATGGCATAATGAAAGTGACAACAAATACTGGTACTAAATATTATAAAGGGAAATAATTATCTTGTACTTTATTTTGGAAATTTAGAGTCTTACAAATTCCAGATTTCTTCAAAACGTTATATTTTCTATTGTAAACATTTCTATAAATCTGAGAGTCTTGGAGCATCTTCGAAACTTTTACAGATGATATGATTTAAACAGTTTTATTATTTCAACAGACGACCATCACCTCTGTGTAATGATATACACAGTTCTGACATTGAATTATAAAAGATGACAGCGTGGGTTGAAGTACCATTATGAATTTATATCATTAATTCCTATGGGTTCTTCCTTATTTTGAAGAAATGATCCCATGATCTACATCCAAATATAGAATGTAAACATCACCCAAATCGCAAATAGAACGTTGGCTCGTAAAGCAGAAATTTCTTACATGTTAATCTTACACACAGATCCGATCTACGAAATGTGTGTAACTTAAGACGAATTATTATGTAGTCAACATTGGATGTAGATAGGCCTACCATGTAATGTGATCATTCTGCACCATTACATTATACTGAATTAATAGAAATAAAAAGAAAATAAACAAAAACAGTCATGTTTGATTAAACTGTTAGTACCGGTGTAACAGTGTATCTTGGCCCCCCTGGGCAGCTTGGCCCCCGGGGGCTAAGCTACCCGCGGGTAGCTTGGCCCCCACCCTGGGTAGCTTGGCCCCCGCCTAAAATCTTTTTCCAGAGTCCCCCAAAATACAAAACAATGTCTGTAAATGTTACGCCTACTGTTAAATGAAAAGAAAAACCAAAGTTTAATGTGTTTTGGTCAAAATAATTTTTCGCCTTTTTTGGCATAGAATAGGGGCGGGGGCCAAGCTACCCAGGCCTGGGTAGCTTGGCCCCCGCCTAAAATCTTTTTCCAGAGTCCCCCAAAATACAAAACAATGTCTGTAAATGTTACGCCTACTGTTAAATGAAAAGAAAAACCAAAGTTTAATGTGTTTTGGTCAAAATAATTTTTCGCCTTTTTTGGCATAGAATAGGGGCGGGGGCCAAGCTACCCAGGCCTGGGTAGCTTGGCCCCCGCCTAAAATCTTTTTCCAGAGTCCCCCAAAATACAAAACAATGTCTGTAAATGTTACGCCTACTGTTAACCCTTTCCCAAACGACAAAATTTTAGGGTTATCCAATTTGAAAGCTGCTGTAGACGACAAAGATGATGATAATAAAGACATGATTTGTGTAAAATATGGTACAGAAAATATTGAGACAAAAGGAGAAACTGCTGGTTATCAGCAGTTTCTTCTTTTGTTTCAATGTTTTCCCAAGCCTTTTCAATTAGGGATGTCAAAACCAGGTCTTGTTTGGGAAAGGGTTAAATGAAAAGAAAAACCAAAGTTTAATGTGTTTTGGTCAAAATAATTTTTCGCCTTTTTTGGCATAGAATAGGGGCGGGGGCAAAGCTACCCAGGCCTGGGTAGCTTGGCCCCCGCCTAAAATCTTTTTCCAGAGTCCCCCAAAATACAAAACAATGTCTGTAAATGTTACGCCTACTGTTAAATGAAAAGAAAAACCAAAGTTTAATGTGTTTTGGTCAAAATAATTTTTCGCCTTTTTTGGCGCAGAATAGGGGCGGGGGCCAAGCTACCCAGGCCTGGGTAGCTTGGCCCCCGCCTCAAATCTTTTTCCAGAGTCCCCCAAAATACAAAACAATGTCTGTAAATGTTACGCCTACTGTTAAATGAAAAGAAAAACCAAAGTTTAATGTGTTTTGGTCAAAATAATTTTTCGCCTTTTTTGGCATAGAATAGGGGCGGGGGCCAAGCTACCCAGGCCTGGGTAGCTTGGCCCCCGCCTCAAATCTTTTTCCAGAGTCCCCCAAAATACAAAACAATGTCTGTAAATGTTACGCCTACTGTTAAATGAAAAGAAAAACCAAAGTTTAATGTGTTTTGGTCAAAATAATTTTTCGCCTTTTTTGGCGCAGAATAGGGGCGGGGGCCAAGCTACCCAGGCCTGGGTAGCTTGGCCCCCGCCTCAAATCTTTTTCCAGAGTCCCCCAAAATACAAAACAATGTCTGTAAATGTTACGCCTACTGTTAAATGAAAAGAAAAACCAAAGTTTAATGTGTTTTGGTCAAATTAATTTTTCGCCTTTTTTGGCATAGAATAGGGGCGGGGGCCAAGCTACCCAGGCCTGGGTAGCTTGGCCCCCACCTAAAATCTTTTTCCAGAGTCCCCCAAAATACAAAACAATGTCTGTAAATGTTACGCCTACTGTTAAATGAAAAGAAAAACCAAAGTTTAATGTGTTTTGGTCAAAATAATTTTTCGCCTTTTTTGGCGCAGAATAGGGGCGGGGGCCAAGCTACCCAGGCCTGGGTAGCTTGGCCCCCGCCTCAAATCTTTTTCCAGAGTCCCCCAAAATACAAAACAATGTCTGTAAATGTTACGCCTACTGTTAAATGAAAAGAACTAGACAGTCCTGGCGGCCTGGAAGCGCTCCACAGGCCTGATTGTTTGTCTTGTTGAATGCAATTTCAAAGATTCAGGTTGCGCAAACAAGCAAATGCATGACCAAGCTGAAATCTACGAGCATGTAAGATCATATGGTCAGTAAGATTTCTGTGAAAGTTATGTATTGATTAGTTAATACTAATGGTTGTAAAAGTGAAAATAAAGCCAAAAATGGCAATTTTGTCAATAACAAGAGCACATAACTCAAGCTGAAAATTATACAAAGGCAAGATCTTATAGTCACCAACATTCTGTTCAAGTTTCCTCTTGATTGACCAATATTTGTAGTTGCTAGAGTGAAAACAAAGTCAAAATAGAGTCGAAAATGGCAATTTTGTCAATTTCAAGGGCACATAACTCATGATGTAAAATTCAGATCAAACTGAAAATTATGCCAAGGCAAGATCTTATGGTAACCATCATTCTGTACAAGTTTTGTCTTGATTGACCAGTATTTGTAGTTTCTAGAGTGAAAACAAAGTCAAAATAGAGTCGAAAATTACAATTTTGTCAATTTAAAGGGCACATAACTCATGATGTAAAATTCAGATCAAGCTGAAAATTACACCAAGGCAAGATCTTATGGTCACCAATAATATGTACAAGTTTTGTCTTGATTGACCAATATTTGTAGTTGCTAGAGTGAAAACAAAGTCAAAATAGAGCCGAAAACGGCAATTTTGTCAATTTAAAGGGCACATAACTCATGATGTAAAATTCAGATCAAACTGAAAATTATACCAAGGCAAGATCTTATAGTCAACAACAATCTGTACAAGTTTTGTCTTGATTGACCAATATTTGTAGTTGCTCGAGTAAAATCAAAGTCAAAATAGAGCCGAAAACGGCAATTTTGTCAATTTCAAGGGCACATAACTCATGATGTAAAATTCAGATCAAGCTGAAAATTATAACAAGGCAAGATCTTATAGTCACCAACATTCTGTTTCAGTTTTGTCTTGATTGGTTAATATTTGAGGATTTTAGAGTAAAATTAAAGTCAAAACCAGCTATTTTTGACATTCAAGGGCAGATAACTCAGGTTATTCTGATTCAATCCAAATTCTTTGAAGGAATCTGAGAGAGGGTCACCCAAGGATCATTCTTGTGAAGTTTGATTGAAATCCATCTGGTAGTTTCTGAGAAGAAGATTTTTAAAGAAAAAGTTTACGGACGCACGGACGCACGGACGCACGGACGCACGGACGCACGACGGACACACCGCCATGACAATAGCCCGCTGGCCTGTCGGCCAGTGGAGCTAAAAACCAAAGTTTAATGTGTTTTGGTCAAATTAATTTTTCGCCTTTTTTGGCATAGAATAGGGGCGGGGGCCAAGCTACCCAGGCCTGGGTAGCTTGGCCCCCACCTAAAATCTTTTTCCAGAGTCCCCCAAAATACAAAACAATGTCTGTAAATGTTACGCCTACTGTTAAATGAAAAGAAAAACCAAAGTTTAATGTGTTTTGGTCAAATTAATTTTTCGCCTTTTTTGGCATAGAACAGGGGCGGGGGCCAAGCTACCCAGGCCTGGGTAGCTTGGCCCCCGCCTAAAATCTTTATCCAGAGTCCCCCAAAATACAAAACAATGTCTGTAAATGTTACGCCTACTGTTAAATGAAAAGAAAAACCAAAGTTTAATGTGTTTTGGTCAAAATAATTTTTCGCCTTTTTTGGCATAGAATAGGGGCGGGGGCCAAGCTACCCAGGCCTGGGTAGCTTGGCCCCCACCTAAAATCTTTTTCCAGAGTCCCCCAAAATACAAAACAATGTCTGTAAATGTTACGCCTACTGTTAAATGAAAAGAAAAACCAAAGTTTAATGTGTTTTGGTCAAAATAATTTTTCGCCTTTTTTGGCATAGAATAGGGGCGGGGGCCAAGCTACCCAGGCCTGGGTAGCTTGGCCCCTGCCTAAAATCTTTTTCCAGAGTCCCCCAAAATACAAAACAATGTCTGTAAATGTTACGCCTACTGTTAAATGAAAAGAAAAACCAAAGTTTAATGTGTTTTGGTCAAAATAATTTTTCGCCTTTTTTGGCATAGAATAGGGGCGGGGGCCAAGCTACCCAGGCCTGGGTAGCTTGGCCCCCGCCTAAAATCTTTTTCCAGAGTCCCCCAAAATACAAAACAATGTCTGTAAATGTTACGCCTACTGTTAAATGAAAAGAAAAACCAAAGTTTAATGTGTTTTGGTCAAAATAATTTTTCGCCTTTTTTGGCATAGAATAGGGGCGGGGGCCAAGCTACCCAGGCCTGGGTAGCTTGGCCCCCGCCTAAAATCTTTTTCCAGAGTCCCCCAAAATACAAAACAATGTCTGTAAATGTTACGCCTACTGTTAAATGAAAAGAAAAACCAAAGTTTAATGTGTTTTGGTCAAAATAATTTTTCGCCTTTTTTGGCGCAGAATAGGGGCGGGGGCCAAGCTACCCAGGCCTGGGTAGCTTGGCCCCCGCCTCAAATCTTTTTCCAGAGTCCCCCAAAATACAAAACAATGTCTGTAAATGTTACGCCTACTGTTAAATGAAAAGAAAAACCAAAGTTTAATGTGTTTTGGTCAAATTAATTTTTCGCCTTTTTTGGCATAGAATAGGGGCGGGGGCCAAGCTACCCAGGCCTGGGTAGCTTGGCCCCCGCCTAAAATCTTTATCCAGAGTCCCCCAAAATACAAAACAATGTCTGTAAATGTTACGCCTACTGTTAAATGAAAAGAAAAACCAAAGTTTAATGTGTTTTGGTCAAAATAATTTTTCGCCTTTTTTGGCATAGAATAGGGGCGGGGGCCAAGCTACCCAGGCCTGGGTAGCTTGGCCCCCACCTAAAATCTTTTTCCAGAGTCCCCCAAAATACAAAACAATGTCTGTAAATGTTACGCCTACTGTTAAATGAAAAGAAAAACCAAAGTTTAATGTGTTTTGGTCAAAATAATTTTTCGCCTTTTTTGGCATAGAATAGGGGCGGGGGCCAAGCTACCCAGGCCTGGGTAGCTTGGCCCCTGCCTAAAATCTTTTTCCAGAGTCCCCCAAAATACAAAACAATGTCTGTAAATGTTACGCCTACTGTTAAATGAAAAGAAAAACCAAAGTTTAATGTGTTTTGGTCAAAATAATTTTTCGCCTTTTTTGGCATAGAATAGGGGCGGGGGCAAAGCTACCCAGGCCTGGGTAGCTTGGCCCCTGCCTAAAATCTTTTTCCAGAGTCCCCCAAAATACAAAACAATGTCTGTAAATGTTACGCCTACTGTTAAATGAAAAGAAAAACCAAAGTTTAATGTGTTTTGGTCAAAATAATTTTTCGCCTTTTTTGGCATAGAATAGGGGCGGGGGCCAAGCTACCCAGGCCTGGGTAGCTTGGCCCCCACCTAAAATCTTTTTCAAGGCGTAACATTTACAGACATTGTTTTGTGCCAAAAAAGGCGAAAAATTAATTTGACCAAAACACATTAAACTTTGGTTTTTCTTTTCATTTAACAGTAGGCGTAACATTTACAGACATTGTTTTGTATTTTGGGGGACTCTGGAAAAAGATTTGAGGCGGGGGCCAAGCTACCCAGGCCTGGGTAGCTTGGCCCCCGCCCCTATTCTGCGCCAAAAAAGGCGAAAAATTATTTTGACCAAAACACATTAAACTTTGGTTTTTCTTTTCATTTAACAGTAGGCGTAACATTTACAGACATTGTTTTGTATTTTGGGGGACTCTGGAAAAAGATTTTAGGTGGGGGCCAAGCTACCCAGGCCTGGGTAGCTTGGCCCCCGCCCCTATTCTATGCCAAAAAAGGCGAAAAATTAATTTGACCAAAACACATTTAACTTTGGTTTTTCTTTTCATTTAACAGTAGGCGTAACATTTACAGACATTGTTTTTTAATTTGAGGGACTCTGGAAAAAGATTTCACGTGGGGGCCAAGCTACCCAGGCCTGGGTAACTTAGCCCCCACCCCTATTCTACGCCAAAAAGGCGAAAAATTAATTTGACCAAAACACATTAAACTTTGGTTTTTCTTTTCATTTAACAGTAGGCGTAACATTTACAGACATTGTTTTTTAATTTGAGGGACTCTGGAAATAGATTTTAGGTGGGGGCCAAGCTACCCAGGCCTGGGTAGCTTGGCCCCCGCCCCTATTCTCCACCAAAAAAGGCGAAAAATTAATTTGACCAAAACACATTAAACTTTAGTTTTTCTTTTCATTTAACAGTAGGTGTAACATATACAGACATTGTTTTTTAATTTGAGGGACTCTGGAAAAAGATTTTAGGTGGGGGCCAAGCTACCCAGGCCTGGGTAGCTTGGCCCCCGCCCCTATTCTATGCCAAAAAAGGCGAAAAAATTAATTTGACCAAAACACATTAAACTTTGGTTTTTCTTATCATTAAACAGTAGGCGTAACATTTACAGACATTGTTTTGTAATTTCAGGGAGTCTGGAAAAAGATTTTAGGTGGGGGCCAAGCTACCCAGGCCTGGGTAGCTTGGCCCCCGCCCCTATTCTACACCAAAAAAAAGGCGAAAAATTAATTTGACCAAAACACATTAAACTTTGGTTTTTCTTTTCATTTAACAGTAAGCGTAACAATTGCAGACATTGTTTTGTAATTTGAGGGACTCTGGAAAAAGATTTTAGGTGGGGGCCAAGCTACCCAGGCCTGGGTAGCTTGGCCCCCGCCCCTATTCTCCACCAAAAAAGGCGAAAAATTAATTTGACCAAAACACATTAAACTTTGGTTTTTCTTTTCATTAAACAGTAGGCGTAACATTTACAGACATTGTTTTTTAATTTGAGGGACTCTGGAAAAAGATTTTAGGTGGGGGCCAAGCTACCCAGGCCTGGGCAGCTTAGCCCCCGCCCCTATTCTACGCCAAAAAGGCGAAAAATTAATTTGACCAAAACACATTAAACTTTGGTTTTTCTTTTCATTTAACAGTAGGCGTAACATTTACAGACATTGTTTTTTAATTTGAGGGACTCTGGAAAAAGATTTTAGGTGGAGGCCAAGCTACCCAGGCCTGGGTAGCTTGGCCCCCGCCCCTATTCTCCACCAAAAAAGGCGAAAAATTAATTTGACCAAAACACATTAAACTTTGGTTTTTCTTTTCATTTAACAGTAGGCGTAACATATACAGACATTGTTTTTTAATTTGAGGGACTCTGGAAAAAGATTTTAGGTGGGGGCCAAGCTACCCAGGCCTGGGTAGCTTGGCCCCCACCCCCATTCTGCGCCAAAAAAGGCGAAAAATTAAATTGACCAAAACACATTAAACTTTGGTTTTTCTTTTCATTTAACAGTAGGCGTAACATTTACAGACATTGTTTTGTAATTTGAGGGACTCTTGAAAAAGATTTTAGGTGGGGGCCAAGCTACCCAGGCCTGGGTAGCTTGGCCCCCGCCCCTATTTTGCGCCAAAAAAGGCGAAAAATTAATTTGACCAAAACACATTAAACTTTGGTTTTTCTTTTCATTTAACAGTAGGCGTAACATTTACAGACATTGTTTGGTAGTTTGAGGGACTCTGGAAAAAGATTTAAGGTGGGGGCCAAGCTACCCAGGCCTGGGTAGCTTGGCCCCCGCCCCTATTCTCCACCAAAAAAGGCGAAAAATTAATTTGACCAAAACACATTAAACTTTGGTTTTTCTTATCATTAAACAGTAGGCGTAACATTTACAGACATTGTTTTGTAATTTCAGGGAGTCTGGAAAAAGATTTTAGGTGGGGGCCAAGCTACCCAGGCCTGGGTAGCTTGGCCCCCGCCCCTATTCTACACCAAAAAAAAGGCGAAAAATTAATTTGACCAAAACACATTAAACTTTGGTTTTTCTTTTCATTTAACAGTAGGCGTAACATTTACAGACATTGTTTTGTAATTTGAGGGACTCTTGAAAAAGATTTTAGGTGGGGGCCAAGCTACCCAGGCCTGGGTAGCTTGGCCCCCGCCCCTATTTTGCGCCAAAAAAGGCGAAAAATTAATTTGACCAAAACACATTAAACTTTGGTTTTTCTTTTCATTTAACAGTAGGCGTAACATTTACAGACATTGTTTGGTAGTTTGAGGGACTCTGGAAAAAGGTTTAAGGTGGGGGCCAAGCTACCCAGGCCTGGGTAGCTTGGCCCCCGCCCCTATTCTCCACCAAAAAAGGCGAAAAAATTAATTTGACCAAAACACATTAAACTTTGGTTTTTCTTATCATTAAACAGTAGGCGTAACATTTACAGACATTGTTTTGTAATTTCAGGGAGTCTGGAAAAAGATTTTAGGTGGGGGCCAAGCTACCCAGGCCTGGGTAGCTTGGCCCCCGCCCCTATTCTACACCAAAAAAAAGGCGAAAAATTAATTTGACCAAAACACATTAAACTTTGGTTTTTCTTTTCATTTAACAGTAAGCGTAACAATTACAGACATTGTTTTGTAATTTGAGGGACTCTGGAAAAAGATTTTAGGTGGGGGCCAAGCTACCCAGGCCTGGGTAGCTTGGCCCCCGCCCCTATTCTCCACCAAAAAAGGCGAAAAATTAATTTGACCAAAACACATTAAACTTTGGTTTTTCTTTTCATTAAACAGTAGGCGTAACATTTACAGACATTGTTTTTTAATTTGAGGGACTCTGGAAAAAGATTTTAGGTGGGGGCCAAGCTACCCAGGCCTGGGTAGCTTAGCCCCCGCCCCTATTCTACGCCAAAAAGGGGAAAAATTAATTTGACCAAAACACATTAAACTTTGGTTTTTCTTTTCATTTAACAGTAGGCGTAACATTTACAGACATTGTTTTTTAATTTGAGGGACTCTGGAAAAAGATTTTAGGTGGGGGCCAAGCTACCCAGGCCTGGGTAGCTTGGCCCCCGCCCCTATTCTCCACCAAAAAAGGCGAAAAATTAATTTGACCAAAACACATTAAACTTTGGTTTTTCTTTTCATTTAACAGTAGGCGTAACATATACAGACATTGTTTTTTAATTTGAGGGACTCTGGAAAAAGATTTTAGGTGGGGGCCAAGCTACCCAGGCCTGGGTAGCTTGGCCCCCACCCCTATTCTGCGCCAAAAAAGGCGAAAAATTAAATTGACCAAAACACATTAAACTTTGGTTTTTCTTTTCATTTAACAGTAGGCGTAACATTTACAGACATTGTTTTGTAATTTGAGGGACTCTTGAAAAAGATTTTAGGTGGGGGCCAAGCTACCCAGGCCTGGGCGAAAAAAAAAAGGCGAAAAATTAATTTGACCAAAACACATTAAACTTTGGTTTTTCTTTTCATTTAACAGTAGGCGTAACATTTACAGACATTGTTTGGTAGTTTGAGGGACTCTGGAAAAAGATTTAAGGTGGGGGCCAAGCTACCCAGGCCTGGGTAGCTTGGCCCCCGCCCCTAATCAGCGCCAAAAAAGGCGAAAAATTAATTTGACCAAAACACATTAAACTTCGGTTTTTCTTTTCATTTAACAGTAGGCGTAACATTTACAGACATTGTTTTGTATTTTAGGGGACTCTGGAAAAAGATTTTAGGTGGGGGCCAAGCTACCCAGGGTGGGGGCTAAGATACCCCGGGGTAGCTTGGCCCCCGGGGGCCAAGCTGCCCGCGGGTAGCTTAGCCCCCGGGGGCCAAGCTGCCCAGGGGCCAAGATAAACTGATACACCGGTTCATAGTTGATCTTGAAGATATACTGTTTACAAGAAACTTCACTCGATGAAAAAGACAAAAAACAATAAATTAAGAAGGTTGAAATTAACAAGCATTGGATAACCTGGGTAAGATACCACCAAAAACATTTATTTTATAGAAAAAGTATGCAAATGTTTCCCTACCTACAAGACATCTATATAAATTCACAGAGAAACCCTGTCCATGTTTTGCTTTCATTGTATCGGGATACCTTATACTAATGGTTGTCCACTCACAATTATTGGTAATAGAACAGAAATTGCAAGATATAACTCAACTTGATTAAAATTGAACAATTTTACATTCTATGATTCTTAGGCACTTCTGCATCTGATTCTGAATGGTTTTTGCCTTTCAAATCACATCAAATGTATTAGTATATTTTACTAGAATATTTCGCTCGTATGACTTTTCAATAATTTTCCAAAAGTATTTTTCTTTTGTCGGACACCATGTTTCGGAAAATTTCTTCAGTAATGTTTGAATTTAAATAGTACATTCATTGCACATACAATGTCACTTCAGTTATTGCGAGAATTGATCTAAATCTATACTCTCATTGTTTTAAGGCCCATTTTGTACATCACCTATGTATTGTGTATACGAGGGACGGTCGGAAAGTAGTTGGACTTTTGACTAGTTCTCTAAAACCATTTAATTTTTTAATAAAATTCTTTCTACACTGTTTAAAGAAATTATCCATCTATGTCTATGCATTTTTGCCATCTTCGTAGGAGCTTTACTATTGCCACTATTAACCATGACGTAGACCCACTGTATTAGGTACTGTGTAACCACCGGTATCAAAGGCGCCCTGGTCTCAAATTTCTTCTCAGCAAGCATTTTCATCAGTTCTAGACACAAATAAAAGTCGTGTGGGGTAGGGCCTGGGCTATAAGAAGAGTAAAACAACTTTTGTCATGGTAATATTTGATAATCTTCACTGTAGATGCGGTGGTATGGGAGCGTGCGTAATCGTAAAGTAGAAAACATTTTTCTTTGCTAATCTGGGACGCGTTTACTTCAGCATTTATTCTTTGTTTTTTTTCTGAATTACTTCAGAATTGTACTTAGCAATGACAGTTTTTACCATTTGACATGAAATGACTAACTATCAGACCTCGTGAATCCACAAAAGCAACAAACATGACTGCCAGCCGAATGTAAAAGCTTAATCTATTCAGAGGTGGGGAACCAGCTCGTTTCTATGACTGCTGTGACTGAGTTTTTATCCCAAGCTCGGAATTATGAACCATTATTCAATCTTCAGTGATAATGTAGTTCAAAAACTTAAATTCTTCGCGATTAAAATGACTAGACTGTTCTTTTGTTTTGGTTACCCTTGTTGTTCCTCTAACAAATAGCCTATGGTACATAAAACCCCTATCACATATAAGTGGACAGAATATTGCATATATTCAACTTTCTTTGAAAATAAACTGACCACATTATTGGCAAATGGATGTAGATTTCACCAATATATAATGTGTTTATACAGTTGCAAATGGAGAGACAGCAGCACGAAAAGTCCAACTACTTTCCGACCGTCCCTCGTATTTACAGTCTTCATGCGATAGGCTAAGTCTTAATGATTCGTTTGAATAAGATATACCGTTTATCAGCAAGAAGAAAACAACAACAAATTAAAACTAACGGAATGATGCGCAGTTCTCTCATTAAATCATGTAAATTGGTAATGATTCTTATTCTTCTTTACAGACCCATCTTAAGGAATGGCTTGGTCAGGAAATCTTAAAAATGACATGAATGTACTTCATGCATATCCAATTTACATTGATTTCTCAAAATGAAATATTAATATGCTAAAATCCCACATTGTCTTAAATATATATTGTGTATATTTATAAACATTTCAAAAGGCAAGATCACTCAAATTAGTATAATTGTCTCTTTAAAGCGCTCATGATAAGTCTTTGTCAGAACATGTATTCTTTTAGAATCGTTATTCGGGTAAATAAGTTGAAACAGAATGGGACAACTTTCTTGCAATTATGTACATGCACATCTACTCCATGCTATTGGAGCTATCTTAAGGGCTACAGTTGCTTTTCATGAAGATACATCCACGACTATACTGTTTCCTGTTGTTGTTGTAGTTGAAATCGTTCATGGCTGTAGTATGACAAGACTAAGCATTACATTATGCATGGAACACAAAGAGTTGTACTCTTTTTACCATGATCATTTGGGTTTTTTTCTTCATAAATTTTGAATTGTAAAGGTATGAAAGCTGAAAAGATCAGCACCCAAAGGAATTTTAGCCCATCAATCACGATTGATCTATTACGACTCCTTAAGATATTCACAAGGAAAATAATTTCAAAAATATAAATATTGGAACACTTTTAATGATACGTTTTCTTCTAGCATGACAGTCACCTTTAATTTCTATATATTATCCGTGAATTTATATAATTTATGTAATTATGTAGATAAAATGCTTAGAACTGTACTGAAACTGAAATATTGCAAAATGCAAAAGATGTTTATCTTTAGTCAGTAGCAACAGCTGAAACTTTACATTTCAACATGGTGACTGGGCCATAATTGAATAAAATCTCAGTTACATACAGACATACCTCAAGCCTACAGCAAAGACATCGCCTTCATTTAACAATAATAATGGCAACTGGTAGCCTATAAATAGACAACGACCTGTGAATGATCAAAGTTCAGCGAGTCTAAATTGACGGGGGAAGAGGGATTTCGAATTATAAAAATATGTGACTCGAACCCGTCTCCCTGTAATAAATCGTCGAAGTACTATCTGGATACAGCTACTGTACTCACGCGGCATCGCGGACAGCACGCAGTACCTATTATTGTTCGCTTTTATTCGGTGAAAAATAGGCACTCCTCCCTATTTACATGTATTGGAATATACCGTAACCTTTCGTCGCGGCTCACGACTCGATGTCCATTTATATGTATTACATTCTATATGTTTATCTAGGTTTAGTCCTATACATAATTGTGTATCAGAATCTGATTTTCCAAAGCAAAAAAATTCAATACTAGATAACAATACCAAAAAACAGCACCTAACAATATGATATTTGAATTTTCCACTAAGTACACTTATAAACAAAACTTTTAGAGTCATTAAATTGAAGAAATTAACACAGGTTTATTGGTATTATATCATTGTTGGCGAAAAGAGCAGATTTTGAGGCATTTGATGTCCTACTTTGAAAAACTGTCTGAAAATTTGCTCTTTATGCCAAGATGGCAACTGGTTGCCATATCTGTTACTATCATTTATATGAGAACAGTAACGAAATATGTAATATCCAAATTTAGTCCGAATGTGTTAAAATAAGTAAAGAGATTAAATAAGACATAAACATCGAAATTTGGCAGCAATTTGTACCAGTATTTCAACCAATAATTATTTTCAATAAGGCATGTAGCATCCATTTCCGAATTTTATTTATACAAGGTTGATATAAAAAAGAAAAGAAGAAATGATAATGTGAAGAAATGAGAAGTAAAGTAAATTTGGCTTACTAAGTATTCTGAAAAGGTGCCTTTTAAAGACCGTATAAATACTAACGTAGAAAAAATGTTATTTTCAAGATGGCATCCAGCAGCCATCTCAAATTTTGTACTTTTCTGATATCCAAATGCTATATTTATCACCAGATTTGAATTCACCATACCAAAAAACCCCAAAATAGACATTTTTTGCATCTCTGTTGAACAATTTGACAAAAAGTATATTTTTCCAGCTGCGTTTGGCGGCCATCTTGGATTTTTGCGAATTGTGGGAGTTGCCCAAGGTTGCCATTCTGGCAACCAAGCTAGATCTGCTCTAGAGCACCTATACAATGCAAAGAAAAAATAAAACTTCATTGTACTCGACATTGCAAGGTTCCGAAAATTTCAAATGGACTAATTCTGATCTTGGTGCGCGCATGTCTGAATCATCATAGGTCTTATAGGGCCATGGGCCATGTGTTTCGGAACCCATCCTGGTTCAATATCAATTATTTTTTTGTTACAAATTGACTTAGTTTATGTTATTTTTTGACAAATCGTCAGTGTTGTTATCGTGACTACGGCTTGAATCAAGTCGTAGTAACGAGATTTTATAACAATGCCTACGGGAGTACTATTATATTGTTTGTCCGAAATTACGTCATGGTTAACTGGATAAAATTTTTCCCTATTCAGTCCGGGGTCAAGCCCCTGCCACGAGCATCAATTTGATGCATGAGGGAAGCATTTACACTGGTGGTGCACTAAAATTATTTTCGCTACAACAAGGTATAGATATTTTGCGTTTAAATGTGAGTTAATAGATTTTTTTTCTAATTACAATGAACTTGTTCTAAAAACGGACCGGGTTTACCGTTTTGTATTGACAAACTGTCGGTGTTGTTATAAAATCTCGTATTTTATAACAACACCGACGGAATACATTGATCGCGAAAAAACGTCCCTCGCTTTGGCATAGTTCACCACCAGTGATTTATATACATGTAGAGGCAGATATTGGCAAATCCCGGCCATGTCTCTGGGCTGTATTTTGTTGCACTTTTCAGGCGTACTGTGCCACTCTGGCAGGACGTCGACGACGTCAGGCTGACGACAATGACGAGTCTATTTCCGGCACAGTCGACTTCTCCGTCGGTGTCAGATTCTCAGGCGATGGCGACGGTAAGCTTAAAGATACATCGCATTTCCATTCCATTTTTATGCCCCCGTATCGATACTCTCTTAAGAACAGAGCACATTCTCTCTTCATTCCATTATGATAGAATGATGCTCTGTTCCCGCGGGGTCATTTCACGTCTAATCTCGAGGCCTTGGCGGGATTTCGGTATCCAGTCGTTGGCTATACACGAGAAAACAATTTAAAAATCTGATACAAACTTTCATTGGCTGACGCTTCAAATTACCGGCTTCAGCCAAAAATAGAAGCGACGTAATGTATACGTAATCAAACAAGATGAAACTGAATGATTTTGATTCGATAATTCAAATGTTACCGACTACAGCCAAAAATAGAAGCGACGTAATGTATACGTAATGATCATGCAAGGTAAAGCTGATAGACCTTGAGCCACCAATAACCCCTGCTCCCCCCCAGAGGGAATTTTGAAGGGTATGATTTTCTGAAAGCTTATAACAAATGCTACAAGATGAGCTTTGTTTGCACTCTGGCCGTTGGGGCTTTTGGCTGTAACCCTTATCTAAAACCCTTAACCCTTTCAAATTTTTCATTTAAATATACAGACAATTATTTGGTCATATCTTGATTGAATTTTAATCTACATATGTCAAAATGGTATCAAATGAAAGCTTATGACTTGCTCTTCAATTTGTAGTTATTTTATGCAAATTAGCTCATTTGCATATGCATGAATGTTAATGATTTCCCTTAAAATTGCTAATTTTTTATGAAAATTTGGTTAATACTTTCCAAATGAAAGCGTTTCTGTCCAGGGGGAATTTTGTAATCATGGTTTATCTTAAAGTACATTTTATTAGAAACATTTTGAGCATTGTTTGCACTCTGGCGGTTGGGGCTTTTCGCCGTTACCCTTATCCAAACCCTTAACCACGCCAAATTGTTCATTTAAATTTTGAAAATGAATTTGGTCATATCTTGATTGAATATTGACACACAGGTGTCAGAATGGTATCAAATGAAATCTTATGACTTGCTCTTTCATTTTCAGTTATGTTATGCAAATTAGCTCATTTGCATATTCATGAATATAGATGATTTTCCCTAAAATTGCGATTTTCGACAAAAATGTGGTAAATACTTTCCAAAACAGCGCATTTTTGTGCAGGGGAATTATGTAAACATAGTAAATCTTTAAGAAAATTATATAAGAAACATTTTGAGCGATGTTTGCACTTTGACCATTTGGGCTTTTGGCCAAATCCCTTATCTAAACCCTTAACCCTATAAAATTGTTCATTCATTTCAAAATGTTTTTGGTCATATCTTGGATGAATATTGACCTAGAGATGTTAAAATGGTATCAAATGAAAGCTTATGACTTGCTTAATAATGTGTTATAAATTTCATGCAAATTAGCTCATTTGCATATTTATGAATATTAATGACATTACTTGAAACTGTGACCTTTTTTCCGAATATTTGGTAAACACTTTCAAAAACATTGTGTTTCTTCTCAGGGGGAATCATGTAAACATGGTTTAAATTAAAGAACAGTTTATAAGAAACATTTTGAGCAATGTTTGCACTCTGGCGATGGGGGCTTTTGGCGGTGACCCTTATCTAAACCCTTAACCTCATCAAATTGTTCATTCAAATTTTCAAAACGTTTTTGGTCATATCTTGATTATGCATTGACCTACTGGTATCAGAATGGTATCAAATTAAAGCTTATTGCTGGCTCTTCCATATGCTATTATTTTTCATGCATATTAGTTCAGTTGCATTGCCATATATATTAATGAATTTCCTTAAAATTGTGATTTTTCAGCGAAAATGTGTTAAATACTATCAAAAACAAGGTGTTTCTGTTCAAAGGCATTATGCAAACATAATTTATCTTAAAGAACATTACATGAATAACACTTTAAGCAATGTTCACACTGTGGCATTTGGGTCTTTTACCCAAACCCCTTATCTAAACCCTCAACCCTATCAAATTGTTTGTTCAAATTTTCAAAACGTTTTTGGTCATATCTTGATTAAATATTGATCTACAAACGTCAAAATGGTATCAAATGAAAGCTAGTGAATTGCTTGTATATTTTATAATTACTTCATGTCGATTTGCTCATTTACATACTCATAAATACTATTGATTCTTAAATGTTTGGGACAAAAACACATTTATTGTGGAAAATCCATAAAATGTATTCCATTTGACAGTGCTATATGTTATATATGTAGTAATCCTGTTCTGTTATGTACATAGTAACCCAGTTATGTTTAGTAATTGATCTATGTCGGTTTCCATCATGATAAACTTGCCCAACTCCCACAGTTTGAGTAATTCCAAGATTGCCACCAAGTGCGATGTGAATCATTTTTGGTCAAATTGTTCTAGAACAGTGCAATAAGTAAGTGTCTTAATATGGAATTTCACATGCTGATTTAAACCTGGTAGCATAGTTGTAGCATTTAAATATCAGGAAAATATTGATCTGAAGATATCTATGGCCATCGAATGCCATCCTGGAAAACATATGCCATATTGAAAGAGATTGTGTATCGCAAGGGAACTATTTTCAATTTATTGTGAGGTGGTACTATGCTGAAAGCACATATAAGAAATATGTGTAGATAAGGAAGAATATGAATATACATTCAGCATGGGCTGTTGGTAGTATGGATCAGTTCACATCTGTTCTGATCTGATACAGATAAATAAATGCATCGTAATAAATGAAATAATCTTTTGATCACAACCAGTAATTGTCTGTACTCTAACTACATACATCGCGTACATCTTTTGATTTTATGTATCTGATACATAGGCTTTACATATGGCACCCCAAGCTTAATTTATCTGAATTGAAAATGCCTTAATAGAGCATAAAGGAATGGTAACACCAGTATCCCTGATCTGTCAGCCACATATCAAATACACTTAAGGCCAACAAATTGACTTGTCTATGAGGAAAACATAAGGAAGTGCTCTCCAGATGGAGAAAAACCATGCTGTTTTCTCCGTGTGAATGGCAAAAGTAAGGCCTTGATAATTGCTTAACAATGTTATTTTGCTGTATGTATGCAATTTGTCTACATTCCAGGATCTCTGTTCATCCATAAAACTTAAAAAAATAATTGGAATGATTAATTTTACATGTGTATTAGAATAAAGTCCCCCATTTTGTATCATTCTATGGCATATGATAAAATGTTTATGTTTAAAGTCCTATTTTGCGTCAATTTTGGATTCATGTAGCAGTTTTACAAAGGATAACATTCTGTCAACTAAACTAGATATAAGCAAGAACACCAATACAATAAAAGAAATCAATTTAACTTATTTGCACTTAAAACAATAAAGATTAAAAAGATCAAATGGAAACTAAATACATACATTGAAAATAAGATTTATAGGAACAAAATATAATGGGCTGCACACTTTAAAATTACTGTTACTTCCAAACAAAACATCAAATAGATTTCAAACAAGGCTTATATGTTGTTAAAAGAGTGAACATGGATATTAAATGGTTGAAAACTCACGAGAAAGAAACAATCGGACCTTTTGGTACGTATTTAAAATAAAAAACCTTGCAAAACAATCAAAACTTTAGACAAATCATTAATATGCATGCTTATACAAATGAGCTAATTTGCATACAATATCTGCATATTAAAGAATAAATCATTGGCTTTCATTTGATACCATTCTTACATCAGTAGGTCAATATTCAATCAAGATATGACCAAGCATGTTTTGAAAATTTGAGTGAACAATTTTATAGGGTTAAGGGTTTAGACAAGGATTATGACCAAAGGCCCCAAGCGCCGGAGTGCAAATATCTCTCAAAATGTTTCTAATAAAATGTTCTTTAAGATAAACCATGTTTACATGATTCCACCAGAACAGAAACACAATGTTTTTGAAACTATTTACCAAATATTAGCAAAAAGGTCACAATTTTAAGTAAAATCATTAATATTTATGAATATGCAAATGAGCTAATTTGCATAAAATTTATAGCAAATTATTGAGCGAGTCAAAAGCTTTCATTTGATACCATTATAACATCTATAAGTCAATATTCAACCAAGATATGACCAAAAACGTTTTTAAATGATTGAATAATTTATAGGGTTAAGGGTTTAGATAAGGGTTTTGGCCAAAAGCCCCAACGGACAAAGTGCAAACATCGCTCAAAATGTCTCTCGTATAATTTTCTTTAAGATTTGCTATGTTTACATAATTCCCCTGCACAAAAACGCCTCATTTTGGAAAGTATTTACCACATTTTTATCGAAAATCGCAATTTTAGGGAAAATCATTAATATTCATGAATATGCAAATGAGCTAATTTGCATAACATAACTGAAAATGAAAGAGCAAGTCATAAGCTTTCATTTGATACCATTCTGACACCTGTGTGTCAATATTCAATCAAGATATGACCAAAGGCATTTTCAAAATTTAAATGAACAATTTGGTAGGGTTAAGGGTTTGGATAAGGGTTAGGGCGATTAGCCCCAACCGCCAGAGTGCAAACAAGGCTCAAAATGTTTCTAATAAAATATACTTTAAGATAAACCATGTTTACAAAATTCCCCCTGGACAGAAATGCCTTGTTTTAGAAGTTATTTTTCAAATTTTAGCCCAAAAATGCAAATTTTAAGGGAAATCATTAACATTCATGCATATGCAAATGAGCTAATTTGCATAAAATAACTTCAAAATGAAGAGCAGGTCATAGGCTTTCATTTGATACCACTTTGACATATGTAGGTCAATATTTGATGAAAATATGACCAAATAAGTAATGTATTTTTTTATGAAAAAAATGATAGGGTTAAGGGTTTTAGATAAGGGTTACAGCCAAAAGCCCCAACGGCCAGAGTGCAAACAACGCTCAAAATGTTTGTAAGATAATATACTTTAAGAAAAAACATGTCTACAAAATTCCCTCTGGGGGGGGGAGCAAACATGTTTCTAGCTCAGGGTCTATGAATGATTTTGATTCGATAATTCAAATGATGTGCTATTATTAGATAATGACGACCAAATAGGCTGTTTGTGTAACAAAAACGGCAGAGGTCATATTTGATAGTTTATTAATAGTCCTCGGCTTTGGAGAGTACCGTATCGAGAGATCGGGGGCATATTGTTTTACTCGTGTTCGTCTGTCTGTCCGTCCGTCTGTCCGTCCGTCTGTCCGAAGACTTAACATCGGCCTTTTCTCCAAATGTTTTTGACATACAAAGCTCAAATTTGGTATGCAACTTCCTTTCAATGATATCTATCTATTCCATGCAGTTTGACCTTCCTCAATGTCATCTGTTAACCCTTATCAACCCTTTACTCCACGAAAACTTAACATTTTAGAAAATGTCCATTTCGGGGGCATTGGTGTTTCACAAACACATCTTGTTTTTTAAAGTATGTATTGATGGCAAGATTGGTTATACTAATGCGTATGATTGCTAACAGTTTTTAAGTCAATGCTGATGAGCGAAATCATGCCTTTAAAGTCGAGACAGAAGGACAAATTCCAAATATATCTGAATTGACGTCCACATCAATTTGTTTTATTTTTAATACAAAAATATATATTTCTCGTAAACGGTGCTATACTTGCTTGAAATTTTCAGAACTTTATTAGAAAATATTGTACTCTTACAGATACAGATAAAAGTCAAATGTACGAAAAAAATGTGAAATGTCATTTTTGATATACCGAATAGTCAATGTTTAGATATTTAAGTATTTACCAACCACAAGACCGTTGGGATAACGTGGCTCTTAACTACCTTTTTCCAGCTTATGTATTTTTGAGACATTAATTTTAAAAGGTATTCCATCCTAAATGAGATTCACGCGACGCCGTAATTATTCGGGTGACGTCGTAAACATTTGGAGGTTGAAGGTTCCACCGCCGAATCTTTATGACACCGCCCGAATATGTTCGGTTACAAAACGATTGTTAACGACGTCGCTCGAGAAATTCTGACGTCGCGTGAAATTCAACCTTAGGCTTAGGGATAAGATTGGTTTTATTCATGGCCACATGGATGAAGATTTTACGTTGATTAAGAGTCTCATGCGTCCAAATTTAGTTCTCGAAATTCGACACAGTTTTTGGTAAATAGCAAATCATTGTTTAAGCCGCTTGCGCTTGAAAATATAACCCATTCCTCGGCAATCTAAAACTGCATCTTCCGAGAACAAGAGGGCCTAGATGGCCCTGAATCGCTCACCAGATAGAAGTTTGAAACTTTCTCCATGCAGAACAAGACCCACCTTTTACATGACCTAGGTATCTCTAAGACAATAACACGAAACTTAAGAGAGATTATGATCCAGCTGAAAACAGCATTCTTAATCTTTAATGATCAATATTTGTGGCTGTTAAAGTTAAAACCAAGTCGATAAAAACATCAATTTTGTCATAATCCAGGGCACATAACTCTGTTCTGATAAAGATATTTTCATCAATCTTATGTCCAGGTTGTTTTTGATTGGTCAATATTTATTGCTGTTTGAGTAAAATTAAGAACGAAATCGGCAATTTTGTCACCATCAAGGGCACACAACTCTGGTTTTTCTAGTCCGATCAATATGAAAAATAAAATCATATAAGATCTCATGGTCACGAACATTGTAACCAAGTTGTGTCTTAATTGGTCAATATTTGTGTTTTTTAGAGTGAAAATAAAGTCGAAAACGGCAATTTTGTGAAATTCAAGGGCCAATAACTCTGGTTTTTCTAGTCCGATCAAGCTGAAAATTTAACTCATGCAGCATCTTATGGTTACCAACATTGTTGCCAAGTTTTGTCTTGATTGGTCAATAAATGTAGATGCTTAAGTGTAAACAAAGTCGAAAACGGCAAATTTGTCAAATTCAAGGGCATATAACTCCAGATTTCCTACTTCGATGACACTGAAAATTGAACTCATTTATTATTGTATGGTTACCAACATTCTAGCCAAGTTTGGTCAAGATTGGTCAATATTTGTAGATGCTAGAGTGGTAACAAAGTCAAAACTAGCGATTTTTGATATTCAAGGGCGCATAACTCCGGACTTCCTGATCCGATCTGACCCTTAATCGAACTTATTAAAGAACTTATTGTCATACATGTTTTGACCGAGTTTGGTTAAGATTGGTCAATATTTGTAGATGCTAGAGTGGTAACAAAGTCAAAACTACCTATTTTTGATATTCAAGGGCACATAACTCCAGACTTCCTGATCTGATCTGAGCCAAAATCGAAGTCATCCAAGAACTTATTGTCATACATGTTTTGACTAAGTTTGCTCAAGATTGGTCAATATTTGTAGATACTAGAATGGTAACAAAGTCAAAACCAGCCATTTTTGACGTTCAAGGGCACATTACTCTAGACTTCCTAGTCCGATCTGACCCAAAATCGAACTCATCCGAGAACTTATGGTCATACATGTTTCGACTAAGTTTGGTTAAGATTGGTCAATATTTGTGGGTGCTAGATTGGTAACAACAAAATGTGAACAGACGGACGGACAAACAGACAGACGGACAGACGGACGCCGACGGACAAAAAGCGACCACAATAGCTCACCTTGAGCACTTCGTGCTCAGGTGAGCTAATGAAATATCCAATCAATCGTGTATAGCAGTTTATTAAATACATTGTCGCTTTTCAACAAAAACCTCGTTACTGCAGCTTAAAACAAGCTGCAGTTACGAGGTTTTCGTTGAAAAGCATCAATATAACTATGTCTTTATGTATCAAAAACATTTTTTTCACAGCTAACAATTACGACACGGACGTACCTCTGATCGCGCCAAGGGAAGAGTGTTCGGACGAGAAGAGTATCTGGATAGTGTCCATTGTTCTCGGTGTTCTCCTGGTGCTGGTTCTCGCGTTCGCCGTCATGCTCTTCTACAAGCTGAGGAGGGAACGGAGAACCAAGATGGCGGATGACGTCAAATTCGGAATGAAGAATCCAAGCTTTTAAGATTAACTCCAATATTGAATTGAATTCATGATCAATCTGTTTGAAATACGACTTTAACTTTACAATAAATCTGACAGGCACCCGTTACGGTTCAACTTCAATGACGTTTTCCTGTAACCAACCAAACAGACCTTTTCTGAAAATCGGAAAACGATTGCAACGGATACATACCCGGTGATGATAGTTTATTTTAATGCAGAATCGCGTGTTTGCACGCGTTTGTCAAGGAATACCATGTAGGCCTACAACGAAACATTTGGTTGGATAGATTACCGAAATTCCCGGGGTTAGTGAAGATGACCTACAACTAGTGACTGGCAGATGTTACTGTATGAAATAAGATTTATCTTTTTATTTTAATCAGATTGAGTCCGTAGTATTCCATCCATCATAAGCTATCGCACACTTTGTGTAACTTCGTTATGAACAGTGAAAACGAAAATTTCAGTGGTTACCCGATTTTTTTTTTAAATTCGGGTAACCTCTTCAATTTCCGAATTCACATATACCGTTATTATTCTGATAGACGCGTTTTCAAAAAAGTTAGGGATTGGCGTTTATTAGAGGAATTTGATTTTGAGAGTCAAAAATTGCAAAGACAAAATTAAAAAAAATATTGTTAGAAAGACTGCAAAATACGATTTTAGGGTGAAATTTCTTTGTCTAAAACACGCATTACGGCATTGAAATCTTAATTCTTTCTTTTTGCTTTTGAAAATAACAGACACTAACTTTTTCCTGGAATCGGGGAAGGGGCGTTTAATTAGAATCAACTTTGCTTGTTGAGATTATGCTCGAAAAAGGCTGATTTTCCCCTGAGATTTGGGGGATGGGCGTTTATAACAATATGGGCGTTTATTAGAATAATCATATAGCAACTTCGAAGTAACACGACTAAGTTACATGGCGAGATTAAAAAATGTAAGATGACTAATGATGGATTTAATACGATGAATAACCAATGTTGTGCTTACGGTAGACTAGATCTACCCGTAATGAGATTCGCGTGACGTCGGAACTACCGGTATACGGGCGACGTCGAAAACATTCGGTGGTGGAACTTTCCACCGCCGAATGTTTACGACCGCGCCCGAGTAAATTCGGATACGTAAAGACACCGCTCGAAAAAATCCGATTTTTATGAATCTTAAAATGGCCATATTACGGGTATTCTACCTTAATTCGTATTGTCCTGGCTCTCCAAGACATCATATAACTATCTACATACTGATCTTTTATACTGATAGGCATACCGATCTTGATCTTTGTCCATATTATCTGTTCGGTGCGAATTTCTGTCTTATATTAGGAAAAGAAATTTAAATTATCTTTTGTAAAAATTATCTTTACTTCCATTGCAAAGTAAGTTTTGTCTTAGGATAGGACAGGTTGTAGATTATGATGGAAAAAGAACGAAACGAAAGAATAAATTATTTTATTGCTGCTATATTCATATATAATTATATTCGTATTTAATCATATCCTTGTTCCCTTATTCTTTTTCCGCTGATATGTTTTCATGATAATTTAAGGTAGAAGACCCATAACGAAAAAAAAAAAACACTTTCTAGCCATACGAAATGCATCAAATTACACACACTTGTAAATACACTTCACATAAGTTGGTTCACCATGCCGGATGTCAAGATTATGCTTCAAGAAGAAAATAATTCACAAATATCATTTTACTCTATATTCATATGCAAGGGAGATAATTTTGATTATCTTTGTCAAATATTTTCATAAGTATGCATGAATTCAAAATTCTAAACCGTACAAAAAGCTTATGTTTATATTTGGAATGGAAATGTAACACGGTTTAGGGACTACTGGCATTTTTCAAATTTCGCCGCTGGCTCTTTGGTGCTAATTATGGGTCTTTACCTTAAGGTTTATCACCCCTAATGAGATTCAAATGACGTCGGAATTATTCGTGCGACGTCGTTTAACATTCGTTACGCATCCGGACCTATTCGGGCAACGTCGAAAACATTCGGCGGTGGAACGTTCCACCGCCGAATGTTTCCGACGTCGCCCGAATAATTCCGACGTCGCGTCAATCTCATTAGGGGTGAACTACCTTAAATCATCCAAATCCATATAACTTATATGGTACAATTTTCATAAATCCTATATCTTTATTAGGATCACGTTGTCGTCAGCAGTTGTTTTTGAATTGGGCCATCAAAACATTTTGCCGTTTGGTAAATGGTTAAAATCTCGATACATTATTATCGCTGATTTTAAACGTCAAAATTTTAGACCCATCCAAATTCAAAGATGTTGCAGACGACAATTTCAAGCGCAAAAATTTTACATTTTATTGTCTTTCCTGGTAGAAAACATTGTTAAAAATGAAAAAAATTGCTTGTCACAAACAATTTCTTCATTTTCCACAATATTTTCAAAAGGGTTGAACAGGTTAAACCGCATGTCGGTAAAACGTTCCAAAATACCGTAGCTACAGCTTGAAAAAGCTGTAGTTACCGCATTAACGATGTGACCGACGATAATTTCAGCCTTTTTTTCTATGGAAATTTCATAGATCAACACATCTTTAGTATTTTTTGATTGACGTTTTTTTTTTTTTTTTTTTTTTTTTTTTGTTTTCTTTTTGTTTTTTGTTTTTTTTTTATCAAACGCCAGGGAGCTTCGAAATGGTGTCCATGTAGTGTGGGTATGTATTTAGCTAATCGTCTTTAAAATTCTGATAATCGGCATGACGGTGGGGAATCATGTGACCCGATTACTTCCGGTGATTTTCAATAATTCAGTTATTTACAGTGCTATTATACCTCACGATAAATGACCTGGCAGAGCATCTCGTTCGATTATCATGGAATACTCTGCCAGGTCATTTATCATGAGGTATGCGTGACCGAAAAGCATTGAATATTGTGCTTAAAATAGACACGGTTTACCGTTTAGTTTTGATAAAACGCCAGTGTTGTTATAAAGTCTCGTAACTTCGGCTTGAATAAAGCACTCATCTGGCTTAAGGTCTTTCATCCCCTCTTATATGTTGCTCTACTCACCAAACAAGTCAAAAGCCGATAAAAATAAAAGGAAATAGAATGAACAAGAACACATAAAGATAGTACAACGTTTAATTATGCTGCAATCTTTTTATTAACCCTTTCCCAAATAAGACCTGGCATTGACTTCCCTAATAGAAATTAAGTTTGGGAAAATATAGAGACAAAAGAAGAAAAGGCTGGTGACCAGCATTTTCTCTTTTTGTCTCCATATTTTCTGTGATATTGCTAACACAAATTCTCTCTTTATGCATTTAAGCATTTTCTTTCGTTCACAGCAGATTTCTTTTTCAAATTAAAGCACTCTAAAATTGTGTAGTTCGGGAAAGGGTTAAAGTCCATTGGCATGTCGAACGTTTAATCTTTAACCATGGTTTATGGTAGTCTACCCCTAATGAGATTCGCGTGTTTCTGATGTTTTATGAATCTCAAAATTGCCACATTACGGGTATTCTACCTTAAACCATGATAAACGCTTGACTAAGCCGTTAGCCTATGTGATGGGTAATATTCATACAATTCATTAACAGCATTTAAAGAGACATCATACATATATATATTTCAGCATGTCTTGATGCCAAGCTTGGTTATTCTCGTGCGCTTTTGTAATTGTTTCCAGTTTTCTGTATTTTAAGTTCACTTGTTGCTGATAACTTGATAAACCTAAAACGCGCCTTTAAAGTTTAGACGGAAATGACAAATTCCACTTATATCTGAATTTTGGTTTACCTCAATTTGTTTATCTTTTAAGAAAGAATATAATCCTCGTAAACGGCGTGATACCTTGGCTTGAAATTTTCAGACTGTTCATAAATTAATATTCGCTTTCAGATAAAAAAAAATTAGAATAGAATTTATTAGAAAATATCAATGGAATGTCTCTTTAAATACGGTTTAAACATGTCAAAAAGGTAACGTAAATTACAGTTTTGATCTGTCTTACAATACTATTTCTTTAGAAAAGGTGTTAAAAAAGCAATGTATAGTCGGGTTATTTTATCATGGTATATGTTTTCAAAATAAGAATTTTCTATGCAAACAACACAATATAGAACTGAAAAGTGCTGTAATTTTGCATGCGATGTGAGACATCCGCAAGATTCGAACCAACCGAACCAACGCATGCAAAATTGCATTGAAAATGTAACCCGTCACGCTAAAAGGGACCTTATCGGATGTGTGAAAAATATCGACCCTAGTCCGTCTGCGCAATCCGCGCAGCCAGACTAGGGCCAACACTTTTCACTTTTTATGTACTTTTCTAAATTCGGAATGTTTTGCCATCTTACTTTATTTTCATTTTTCGCTTAGATCTACGGGATCTGGTTGACCTGTGGTGAGTCTGACAAGTTTGTCAAAATTTGGATTTTTTGAGTTCGGATAAGGTCCCTTTTAGCATGACGGGTCACACATTAAAAAGGGGGAGTTTTCCCCTTGTTTACATAATTAAAATTTGTAAACATGTGCTATAATATAGTGACTTAACTATAGGCATAACATCACCATTGTGGTTCTGTAATCACGGTGGGGAATCACGTGACACAACAATAGCAGCAGCACAAATAACAGAAACTATTCAGTAAAAATGCTTGACCGAATTGAATAAGGTTTGAAGTAGAAGATGTGCGAAAATGTTAGGCATGTATTCGATGTGATGGATATTTTAATAAAGCCCAAGGTAACAATCAAATTAACAAGCAAACAATATTTCATTTTTGCTTGTAAATTTTTATCTTGCTCTGTTTCAAATATCAATGACATCCAGAACATCCCTGGCGTTCTTTCGTCTTTTCCGCTTCAAATCCTTCCCAAATTGATCACATATAAACAGATTTATTAAAACTTGTCTTCAATTGTTTTGTTCTTGTTGTTATTATTATTATTGTTGTTGTTGTTGTTGTTGTTGTTGTGATGTTTCGTGATTCCCCGCCGTTGAAAAGCCAAATTCACATGCTTGAATTACATTCGATCTCGCGATCGTTAAACTGTCTGAGCAAAACCAAGCGTCCTCGGGATATGATTCGATCAGACGCTACAAAAAGGTCTGCAGTTCCAATGTCATTATCTGAATGGGCCCGAAGACGCTTGGTTTCGGTTTGCAGTTTAAACGACCGTTAAGGTAGCCCATCCCTAATGAGATTCACACTACATTGGGATTTTTCGGGATACGTCGTAAACATTCCGCGGTGAAAGATCTCACCACCGAATGTTTACGACATCGGTCAAAAATTAACGACGTGTCACGAAAATTAACGACATCGTGTAAATCTCAATAGGGGTTGACTACCTTAACTCATTCCCAAACATTGAGTCCTTCTGACGACCCTAGAATGTGTACATTGAGTAATCTTACAGGAAAAAAAGAAAATGCTAGATCTAATTGCAAGTATGTTTTCCTTTTCTTTCAAGATTTACGACTCGTACTATGATGTTTTAACGTATACAACCCATCATTAGCACCTAAGAGCCAGATGCGAAATTTGAAATGTGCCAGTAAATCCTAAACTGTGTTATATTTCCATTCTAAATACAAACATAAGCATTTTGAACGGTTTAGAATTTTGAACTTATGCATAATTTTGGAGATATTTGACAAAAATATTATAAATTACCTCCCTTGCATATGAATAAAGAGTATTAAGATATTTGTAAATTATTTTCTTCTTGAAGCATAATCTTGAAATCCGGCACGGTGAATCAACTTATTTGAATTGTATTTACAAGTGTGTGTAATTTGATGCATGTCCCATGGCTACAAAGTGGTGTTTTTAATGATGGGTCATATACCTTAACATGTAGGTTTTTACTAAACATTTTTGTCGTCTGCATCCCTTACTAGTATCTTTGCAATTTGGATCAGCCTAGAATGGTGTCGTCTGGGATATTGTTTAAGGCAGTCCACCCCTAATGAAATCCACGTGACATCGAAATCTTTCGGACGATGTCGTAAACATTCGGCAGTGGAAAGTGCCGATTTTTTCTAACTCGGTAACGTGTCCGTATAGATCGTATACGTGTCCGTATAGATCGAGTGTTTACGACTTTGCACGAAATATTCCGAAGTATCGTGAATCTCAGTAGGTGCAGACTAACTTAAGCAATCATTACCTTACCCATCAATATTGCAATAGAGCTACAGATAAGAGGGGTGATAGTTCTTCAAAATGAAATATTTAACTTAAAGTTTATCAAACCCTATGTTGTGGGTACTCATTAGAATCGTCTCATCGAGACGATTCTAATGAGTACCCACAACATAGGGTGTCGATTTGAAATTGAGCATTTAGGATGTCTTCAGGGCGTTTCTAATGAGTACCCACAACATAGGGTGTGGATTTGAAATTGAGTTTTTAAGATGTCTTCAAGGCAATTCTAATAAGTACCCACAACATAGGGTGTGGATTTGAAATTGAGCATTTAGGATGTCTTCAGGGCGATTCTAATGAGTACCCACAACATAGGGTGTGGATTTGAAATTGAGCATTTAGGATGTCTTCAAGACAATTCAAATGAGTACCCACAACATAGGGTGTGAATTTGTAATTGAGCATTTAGGATGTCTTCAATGCGATTCAAATGAGTACCCACAACATAGGGTGTGGATTTTAAATTCAGCATTTAGGATGTCTTCAGGGCGATTCTAATGAGTACCCACAACATAGGGTATGGATTTGAAAATGAGCATTTAGGATGTCTTCAGGGCGATTCTAATGAGTACCCACAACATAGGGTGTGGATTTGAAATTGAGCATTTAGGATGTCTTCAAGGCGACTCTAATGAGTACCCACAACATAGGGTGTGGATTTGAAAATGAGCATTTAGGATGTCTTCAGGACGATTCTTATGAGTACCTACAGCATAGGGTGTAGATTTGAAATTGCGCATTTAGGATGTCTTCAAAACGATTCAAATGAGTACCCACAACATAGGGTGTAGATTTGAAGTTGAGCTTTTATGATGTCTTCAAGACGATTCAAATGAGTACCCACAACATAGGGTGTGGATTTGAAATTGCGCATTTAGGATGTTTTCAAGACAATTCAAATGAGCACCAACAACATAGGCTGTGGATTTGTAATTCAGCATTTTGGATGTCTTCAATGCGATTCTAATGAGTACCCACAACAAAGGGTGTGGATTTGAAATTGAGCATTTAGGATGTCTTCAGGACGATTCAAATGAGTACCCACAACATAGGGTGTGGATTTGAAATTGAGCATTTAGGATGTCTTCAGGACGATTCAAATGAGTACCCACAACATAGGGTGTGGATTTGAAATTGACCATTTAGGATGTCTTCAGGACGATTCTTATGAGTACCAACAAAATAGGCTGTGGATTTGTAATTGACCATTTAGGATGTCTTCAATAAACACCCCACCCCTCTTATATGTTGCTCTAAAACATAATTAAACAGATGCACTTCTTTTATGACGAAATAGAGCAATAGAGCTCAGTCAGTAACCATTTCCTAAACAAGATTTTCTTTTTCAATAAAATTTCTGAGAGCGTTGACCAATATTAAGAAACTGATGAAAACGAGTTTTGTTCCTTTTTTTAATACTCCCAAGTCTTTGATTTAAGTAGGCCTACGCATTTTATACAAGCTTCAGTTTTTTCTGAAAGGATTTCTTCTTCTGTGTCAGTGTTTTGATGCTGTTGTTGCTGCTGCTGCTACTGCAGCTGATCAATTGTTTTGGGGATTGTTGATTTTTTTTTTAACATTGGGATCGATGACTTGAAAACCAGGACTTGTTTGGGAAAGGGTAAAGACAGCCAAGAAACAAGATCGTCCAGTCCCTAAATGTAGTCCGATCAGAACCTATGCTGATATTTAACAGTTCCTACAGGCATTGGAGAAGTTCGCTGCTTTTTAAACAAAACCTCGTAACTGCAGCTTAAAACAAGCTTAAAACAAGCTGCAGTTACGAGGTTTTCGTTGAAAAACGATGACTTGCAAAGACAACCAAAACAATGTGGGAAATCCCGTGGCACAATAATGTTCGTTAATTTGTCAATAATGCTGTTAATATATGGCTGATGAGAATTATGCTTCGGGCCAAAACGGGCGGGGGCAGTCAAATTGGTTGGGTAATAAGGTTGAAATAACAAAAGCACGGACACTCGGTGAGACAAAAGACAAGAATAAATTTTTGATAATCATCTTTTTCTCCTTTTAACCCTTTTTT